>JAHZND010004331.1:0-20760 GCA_027744115.1 Acrocyrtus sp. NNG-2020 | reverse complement strand
TTCGGTTTGTTTTTAAGATAAAAGTTTGTAAACAAAGTTACCTCAAGTTCCAACTTAAGCTTGATTCAGGTTAAAAATGTGTTCGTCCTTTAAGTACATGACATTTTAAAATTTCCATTTGTTTTGAAAAATGATGGTTATGAAGATCTTTAACCTCATTAGAAAGATATTCATAAACAATAACTACGAAATAATCAGCAATGAGAATTGATTTTGCTTTATTTAAATTTTCTACTTTCTATGTTTGTTTACCAATGCTCATTCTATTACAAAATTTGGAGGAACTAGAAAATAAAATTAAAGTAAAAGTACAATTAAAGTACCGCATCAAAATAAGGCAATGTGAGTGGCTTTTATTTTACACCATGCCCAAAAAGTTATGTAGAGCCCAAAAATTATTTATTGTATCAAATTCTTAATAGAAGTTTTAAATTAGAGAATAGCTGTTATATTATTTTATTGTAATATTTATATTGCTTAATATGCATTATAATAATTTTTATACTACTCGGGATTGTGATTGGCCCTGTTAACATTCATTTTACAAAATTATTAACAATAAAAAAATTATAATAAAAAAATCAGAAATATAGTCAACACTTCATATTTACATGCAAACGAGATTGATAGTATTGTCTAGAACAGTTTCGACTACTTCCAGGGCTGACTCCTTCTTTATTGTGAAGAAGGAGCCCATGGAAAGAGAAGCGACGTTCATCGCCTTCAGTTGCTTACCTTCCACCTGTCCCAGTCGCACTCCACCCCAGAAGTGAATGGTTTCTTTGGTGAGGATATTAACCCTCGATGCGTAGTTCAGAAGAACCAGATTTATAATGGTGGTAGCGACAATAATGCAAATTCCAAAGAAGAGTGCATACCATTCTAGGCTATCATAAAGCACAATTAAACCAAAGTTGAATGTAACGCATACGACAAGTGCAAATGCTTGTATGTAGGAAGCAAACAATTTTGTAGATTGGTTTCCTAGCTGCGCCAACATACAAATTTGCAGGTGGAGATTGTACCTGTCTCTAAAAACAACACTTGGGCTATGCCTTACATTAAAAGTAGGAAGGTGTAATGGAATTTCTCCTAACTGTTGCTGGTATAAAACTAAAATGTGATTGACTTTTCTGCGGGAACAGCAAGTAAAAAGATTATTTACCAATTTTTTATATAACTTTATCAGATCACCCCCGGATTTCTCTAATTCCAATCTTCCGTCCAATTTCCTGTCACATCTCATCTTTTGACTGCTTTTAAGATTGTGCTGGGCCAAGTCGGTCAGCCTGATTGTGAAGCAGACACTTCCCATTAGTAGAAGCCCAATAGGTATTGTAGCTAAAAAATACTAGTCCAATGGACAGCAGTGAAGCCACTATATTTCTTGTAGGATTGTTCAAAATTGGCTGAAGTATTCCTTCCACTGGATCGTAATCCAGTTGAATTGAAATAGCAGCCAGTATAATCGGAGCAGTCACAAATAATGCCACGCCTCCAATGTACCCAGACATCTCGCTTGTGTCAGGCATTCGCTTTAGACTAGGCCACCCTTAAGTTTAAATTTTAATTGAATTAAAATTAAAGTCTTTAAAAATTTTAAAAATTTATGAATGAAGATTTCTCCTTCAAGAAAGTTCACTTGCCAACATTTCCTCCCCCAAACTTGATTTCAATGTCGTTCATTATTAGGGCTAAGGCTCCGTGCTCTGTGTTATACGTGTAGCGTGTCACTAATGCTAGTCCTGCACCAACCACAAGAAATACGTATACGATCAATTCCATCACAACTGACAGCACTAACGTGAAACCATTTTGAGATTGGATTTGGGTCTGGGTCTTCCTCAGGTTATTAAACGCTACTAAAGCTAAGTAAACCGTGGAATATATAAACACCGCAGAAATTGCAATAGTGAAACCATGCCAGCGCCCGGAGAACTTATTCCAGGGGCTTTTATTTTCACTCTTGAATCTGGTATTTGAAACTATCTTACCAAGCTTTACATCGTACTGAATTGGAAAATCGGATAAGTTTTGTAAAAGTAAAAGGAAATTGTTATGTGCAGTCTCCACTCCCATCCTGTCTCAATTTTCTATGACGGAATTTTAAATTCAACTAAGCAAAAACCAATCTCTAGTCTATTTTTCTAGACTATAGTTGTAGAATATGTTTGCGTTTATATTTAAATTTACTTCAGAATCTAGTATTTTTGAAATATTTCAGTCGAAGAAAACTACTGCTTTGCCAAGTTACGTAAATAAAATTTTGGATGGAGAGTGGATGGGATTACGCTGGTGGCTTAGGTAGGTATACTACACTAATCTTAATTCTACGTATTCTTATGTTTGGAAAATTACCATTTTAAGTAAGCTACTTTTAAATAAATTAACTATGATTAATGGAGAAATTTTCTATAGATTTTAATAAACTGGTTTTTCTATTTTCTTACAAGTAAATCGTAAATAGAAACATGAATATTTTATGTACCATGGCTTGATTTAGCTCCCACAAGTATTAATAATTCAGGTCTTCGTTTGTTTTTAAGGTAAGATCTGGCACGACATACTAAAGAATTTCTTTAGTATGTCGTGGATCTGGTAAATAATTTAGGTAACTATAATTCTAATTAAAGCATATAATTTGTGTTATAAAAATGTAGGTTCTTGTTCTTAAACCTGAAGCACCAAACATTTTATATACCTATTTAGTGGGAGATATTATTATTGTGGCTGGAATTTCGGCGCCACTAGAAAAAATATCGTAAACAAGTAATCAGGAATGGAAATTGAGTTCGTTTAATGTTTTAAACAATAATTTAATAAATTAAGGTTTTTATCTTTACCAATACAATGTTCATTATAATTGTATTATGAAATTAAACACTAACACTAATACATATTGACGTTATTTTGCTAGCTTATTAAGTTATGTGCTTGAAACTGTGCAGGTTATTAATATTTTCCCTATGTACTAAAAATATTTAAATGAAAATGCAATGCGAAACCTCTGGTTAGGGATGTCGTGCCAGCAGCTTTTAAGAAATAAATCATTAATTGATATTCTCCGGTGTTTTTGCTGTGAAAACACATAACGTAACCTGAAACCTAGTGCATAAATTGTATAAGAGCTTGTTTCAATTAGTTTTATACTTGCTATTTGTTATTTTGTTGTAGTCGCAAAAACTATTGAACCATAGATATTCACTATAAAATCCATTGCTCGTCGTTTCTTTTTTCACAGTTCTTCATAGCAGGAGTTCGTAAACCTTAGGTAATCCACTTTGGGTACTTCAAACCCGACATAAAATTTTAGTGTGCCAATAACATATCGTGTTTTCGTTGGTCTTTTAAGCAAAATTTAGGGAAAAGCGTCCGTGCACAGAAGCATTCTGGATAAAATGGAAGAAAGAACTGTAGGGACAACATTTGGCATTATTATTTTGATTATTTTGTTGTATTGCTCTACAAGCCATGTTAAAGCTGCAGCTTCTAGTAGTCCTAAAGTGTACATGGCAGAAGATGATGCAGAGTTAAAGAAGCTGACAGAGAGCTTCTTTTCGTTGTGGAAAGTTCCGGAGATCCCATTGGATCTTAGCACTTTAGATGAATTTGAAGGACGCAGGTGCATAATGGTCATCACCAATTTTCTTAATAGCGACCTCGCTGGAATCCGACAGCCAATTGTAATCCGGAAGCTAGCTTTGACAGTGATTCACGACGAGGAGATTGAGTACACAAACTACTACACACATCTGGTCTGGGCGAAAGAAGGGAGAGGTGCAAAAAGAAGTGAAGAAGCTGTAATAAACTCTTGTCTGCTTTATAATCAGACGGGATCGAGACTGGACTATGAGTATCCGGTTCGTTGCTCTCAGCTAGACTTCAATCAGCTTACGGCACACTCCAAACCCTGGAACTGTGAGATTACCCTCAGCATTCTCCCATCATCTTCGGAGTACTCCCAACAACGGAAAGCTAGCAAGGGATTTAAGGCGTCCCAGCGATTTCCAGGTTTACGATCTCACTACTTATTCCCGCCGGTTTGGCATTACCAATGGATAGATGATCCCCGCGAGCTTAGCTATCGCCAGATTACTTTACCTAGCGAAGTCTCTGCAATACACGCGTTCCTAGTACCATCTGTTCCGTGGGAGAACTCATTTACTGACGAAAAGCGACGATTGCTTGTTTCAGATTGGATGACAGATATGCTCCTTAGTATTGTAAACTCGGGGTCCGAGAAAAAAGCTTCGCTCAACTGTGTATTCCTTTTGATTCATATGAAGCAGGGACAAAGTGGTAATTTTGAAATGGCACTGATTAGTTACATTGCCAATTTGCCGTCGTACGATCCACAAGTAATTTCAATTTCATCCGTAAAAGAAACAGCAGGACTTCAGCATGTTGCGGAAAGCAGTTGGCAGAGAAAGTGGCCCTGGCATTTTACCGAGGATGGAGACACCATGTATTGGGGACGTAATTTTCCTCATTGCGAAGACTTTACATATGCCAGTAGCACCCGACTCCACCTGAAAGATCATCACAGTTATGTAGATCTTTTCACGAGTCACTTGCTCTCCCACTTCTGGACCTCTCTTTTTTCAAACTACAGTGTCGGTTCTGAAAATGCAGGGCTATTTTGCGAGAATGGGCGGGTAAAAACAGAATACTCCCAGTCTGAACCGGCAGAGTTTGCGACTTCTGTGTATACCTCTCAGGTTCCTAGCAGTAGCCTCCACTTCCCATTCCGGTTTTCAGTGAGTGCTGGCAATTTGCAGCTTGTGGCCTGTGGAAGCATGAGTGAGGAGCCCATGCCATTTCGGGAGCTAGTCAACGTGTACGAGCTGCCCGTGTGGCTGTTCCTGGGCACGATTGTCCTTGTCACTGCTGGAGCGCACAGTCAAATGGCTTATTTGTCAGGATGGAGCAAACGAAGCGTAACTCTTCCACGAAGACGCACTCAGATGTATGCAATGATGAAAGTTTTGCTGGAGCAGGGTGACCCATTTCCTTCTTCCGTTTTTAAAGAAAGTTGGGGTCGAATTGTGTTTGCAAGTTTTCTTTTAATGGGAATCATTCTTAGTAACGGATACAAGAACAAAAACGTCTACAACATGGTCCTTCCCCCAAAAAGTATTCTGTACGAAACGTTTGAGCAACTAGTTGAAAATAAGGTGCAAATTTACACCGAAGTTGTATATACTTTGGTGAGCAATCGTATTTTGGAAGTGAACGAGACACAGCTGAAAAAATACATTTTCGTGGAGCAGAATCATATTGTGAACTTTCAGACTGATCCCAACTCTAAGCCATTGTTTCACGCGTACTCAGCGGTTTTTGCAAGATCTAGGAACTTTACGGAAGGAAACGACGCGTGGTCGCGGGATGAGCTTAATGATAATAAAATTGCAGGGAAATTAAGAAATAATACGAGTGTGCTACCGCAAGCTGAACTTCTGCTAGGTGTACTGAGATGGGCTAAAGCGAAACGTTTAAATAATTCTCGAGACCGGAAGCTAAAGTTGATAATTAAATATCATGAGCTACAGGAAAAGCGACTGAAAAATCTTCTTGAAAACTGTGAGGAGAAACCAATTGCACTTCTAGTGACAGGCGATCTTGCAGTGGACCTGGTGCGTGAGACTAAAGGAAAGTCAGGAGGTAGCTATTTTGGAAAGGAATCGTATATGAAGTTGACATATCGCGCTCATTTGGGGGGCATCGTCCCCCCAAATTTCATCTCTAAACTGAGGAGATGGAAAGAATCGGGGATAGCGGAGAAGTGGGATGCACTTCTGAGAGCGATATATCTTTCGGAGATTTATTACAGGTCGACGGAACGGGACTCGGAGTCATCGTCATCGGTGCAAAAAGACTTTATTGTGATTTATGTTATATTCGCGGCAGATATTTTGTTTGCGGTTTTGTGGTTCGTGGGGGAAATGACAAACCGCCATTTTCTGAATGGAATTTTGTTCTTTACAAATCCGACGCTTCAACTGCCCCTCGAAGATGGTAAGAACAATTTGTTGAATTAGTGTGTCATTCTTATTAACTATTCTAATTTAGACGAGCCAAATTCAAGCTTTATATTTTATAAAACAGGTACAGATACATGCATAATGAGCGTATCACTAGAACTGGATGAAAGTAGACCCAGCAAAAAATTGATAGCAAGCGGCTCTACGTTTCTGATTCACTCTCCTGCAAGTAGAAAAGCCGGGGATTGTAATATAATTGATCTGGACATGGATCTTGAGCTCGATTAATTTACTAATTACTGCAGGAGTTTCAAGCCATATACTTACCTCCTAATAAACATTTACTGATATTATTTTTCCCTATTTTTTAAAAAATTATTTAAAAATTGGGGTAAAATGAGATCTTCTATTTTTAAAGTTCGCTACAGATTACATCACATAAAACTACAAAATGAGAAGAGTACCTTTTGGAAAGTATCTTCTGGGGCTCCCACCAGACTTTAAAGCACGACATCAAAATATTATGGGGAGTGGCTGGTATTTTTAAAAATATTGCTATTTATTCAAAGAAATAAATAAAAACGCGCAGTCAGTATTGAAAATTGTTTTTAATAGAAATTTGTTTACGTTTATCTTTGTTAATTTTCTATAAAATTGAAACGAGCTGTATATTATAAAAAGGAAAAATGGCTTTTATATTTCACCACGCAATAAATATTTATCTAAATAGCCAGCTAAGGTTTTAGTTTGTATTTTTTATATTGAAACATTTACAACTTGCACGAAGTCAATTAACAAAAACTAAATTGAAATTTTTTAATTAACAGTAGTCCAGTTTTATTTAATTTATATATTCCTGATGTGACATATTATGGCTTGGTCTCAAAATTGTGGATTCTCGAGGATCGAGGTGCGCACATATAAAATTATGTTTTTTTTCGAAACGGAAAATACTTTGAATTTTACAAAGCCGAAGCCGTCAAACACTGTTCTATACTACCTATTTGAATTATAATTACAAGCTCCATTTTTAAAGACGGCCAGAAGTTTAAATTTAACAGATTTTTAAGGAGCTACTTTTCTTACGGTTGTACCCGTCCGAGAAATTTTAAACGATGGGCGATCAACTTACTGCCATTGTACTCTTTTCACTTCAAGCCATTGCCCTTGCGTCCACACTGACCGTTTACAGTTCATCTAATAATGCTCTGCTACAAGCCATTTTTACTGCGATGCACTCCATTTGGGAACCTTTTCAGGAGAAGCCTTTCAACTTTTCCGGTTGCGGCATTTTCTCTACAGCCAGTGATAATAGCAAGCATCTCATAATTTTAAGAAACTTTTTGGCAGTAGATTTTCTCAATATAGACTATCCCCTAATTATTCGAAAACCTACTCTGGCACTACTAGAAGATCACACCAAGAAATATTTAACATGGCTTCCTGAGTACAGAGCAGCCAATTACACTGCTGCACTTTTGAAAAATTGCCGAAAAACCACAGACGACTTAGTGCTCGATATTGTTCGATGTGCCCCAGTAAACTTCACTTCGTTAGCTTCCGGCTCTCTGCCATGGGACTATGAATTTCACATCAGTTTATTTCTGCATCCACCTGACTACAAACTAGATTCAAAGTTCGCCGAAGCGATGAAGGGAATCACTACATTTCGGTTTTTCCACTATCCCAGAGATTGGTACTTCCACATGTACAAAGTTTACGTTGAAACTCCAGAGGACCATAATTTGCTTATAGACATTGCAACTGCCTTCCCAGGTAACCGGCCAATTCTAATAATTTTTATTGTTTCGAACACATTCTGGAATTTGGTCTATAAAAAGAGCGACGTTCAGCAAATCTACAGATCGATGACGGGATGGGAAAGGCTACTAGGCGAATGGCTAGATCACGCAGTTTATGCACCACTCCATCGAGAGAAATGTAAAAAATTATATCTTTTTCGTTGGCGTTGTTGATCAATATTCTGGCGTCACTTCACTTCATCTCATTAAAGACTGCGCATTCAAAAATGACTGTCCGCGCGGCGGACTGCTCTATAACCTAGGAGGGAGCTCTGTTGTGAATTTCAACGCCAAGAAATTATTTAGCTTTGTGGAGGTCAACTCCGCTACATCCTTAGCGTATTTAAGAGTCCACCCTGCCGTACTCAATGAAGTGGCGGTGGAGACCATTTACAGATGTGAAAACTATCAGAGCACAGAAATTCTTTGGAGACTTTCAGGAAAGGTATGGAGCTCGGATGTCACTTCGGATGAAATTCCATTACTGATTTTCCTACATTTTTGGGGCTCCATATTGAAAAATTTCAGCATTGAATTTATCCAGCATGAGCGAGGAAAAATTGTACAAACTAATTGCTTGAATAGAAAAGTTCAGAGTTTTGCAAATTTACGTCAGCAGCGAGAGTACAGCATACTTTATCAGTCGACGGATTTGCACATTCACTCCATTCAAAGATGGAACTATCCGGATCTCCAATTTCCAAACCCATTCGGAGGTTTCCGTTTTATAGCTTGTGGCTACCGAGGGAAGCCTGCGCTGTTGTTTGCTGAACTACTCGGTCCGTTTCAGCTAAGCGTCTGGATGAGTTTACTTGGAAGCTTGCTGGTGGTCTTGATGACATGGCAGTTACTTACCTCACTCATTTCAGACTATCTCCAAAAGTGCACCTCCAAATTTAAACATTCACGACTTTCGAGTACATTCCAGAAAGCTTTTTTTCTTGTTAAAGCCATACTAGAACAAAGCAACGATTTTCCTAGTTCCGGTCTGGAAAATCAGAATTCAGTACGAGTGCTTGTAGCATTTCTCCTGCCACTGCTTGTTCTCAGCAATGCATATCGAAATGATAACGTTTACAGCATGGTCCTCCTCCTCCCTATTAAGCCTTTCTTTTACGAAACATTTCAGCAGTTGATGGAGGACGGCATCAAATTGACTGCAACTGCAGAAGGTCGAGGAATCATGCTTTTATTGTCGCTGAATGCGACACCTCAGGATATTGCAATTTCAAGCCATTCTCTTACCGGTTTAAATCAAGTTGAATTTTATATTTATTCCAAGCTGCACAGTGCAAACGTTGGATTGATAGGAAGTGAAAAGCGTTTAATGCTTGATAATGCGGTTTATGGAAACTCGAGCATTAGTGCAAATATTCTACTAAATTTTATTAGAAAAGTTAATCGGGATCATTCTCAGTGGCGCTTTGGTGGTCACCACATCGATTTTATTAAAACTATAAAGAAGTCGCTGGAGAATATTTACAAGTCGGTGGAAAAACAGATTTTGATGGAGTCACTGGGGAAATGCCAGAAAAACAAAAGCGCGGTTCTTCTCGATTCGACAACGCCTCATATATGGGCGAAGCAGCTGGGGAGAGACGATGTCAGTGTCGGGAAAGAAATTCATTTTAAGAGGGCGATTGAAGCTAAAATTCAGGGACTTATTAAAACTTCTCTAATTAACAACCTTGGGAGATTTAAGGAGAGTGGAATTCTACGGAGTTGGGTGAGCATTATGGAACGGGCTGCTATATCGATTGCGGGCGCGACAAATGTGGCTGCAAAGAATGGAAAACCGAGTGGTGCATCTTTGGAAGGAAACATTGTTGTAATATTTGCCTTGTTTTTGTGTGGAGTGGGGTTGTCTGCTGTGGCATTTCTTTTAGAAGTAACTTCAAAAATTGTTAGAAAATGCAAAACCCTTGGCAAAAAGTTTTATGCTTGCAGTGTGCTCGAAAGTAAATTTTGGAAATCACGGGAATTTCGAAGGTCTAAAGTTAGTAAACTACATTTTGGTAATCAAGAGCCTGATGAGCAACCTGTTCGGATAATAAATGTAAAATCTACTAGCGAGAAATGATAATCATGTCTAATGGGAATAGACAGGCGCAAAAATTTTTTAGATAAAACGTATCAGATATTATTATTTTGCTCACGTCGGTCGGTAGAACCAGGGCCATTAGAGCTAACTAAATTAACCCGAAAGCAATTTACTGTGAATTGATTAGCTCTTTTTATTTTGTTTGCCATTTATTTGTTCAATAAGTGATGTTGCGTGTTGTGGTCTATAGATTTTAACGATAGAGACCAAAATTGAATTTTGTACAAATGACAATTTGCTCACCAGACAAGCTATTAGTAAAATTTGTATAGTGTGGACCCGGAACGACTGATTTAGGGTTTTTCTAATTTCCTAATCGCTTTATCAATATAATGATACCATGAAATCTGTCAACCATTTTAGTTTATTTTATAATAATGGTAAGAAAATATTAAAATTTAAATAACCAGTGATATAAGCTTATCGCTACGTATTTCAATATAACAGACAACGCGTTTGTCGCTTTCATCACCAATTAGCTTGCCAAGGACAGTTCAGCAACTGCTTAAGTTTACTTTATTGAGTAACGTAAGTCCTTACCTAATTGAGCATGGCTCCTTCCAAGTAATATGTTTTCTTTCAGACATACAATGTATTATCTACTTATGCAGATAGTTATTATGTTTTTAGATCCTTTCAAGCAAGTTGCCACTTTTATTGGCTCCTCTAATGCATCAATTTATAGCTTCTGCAAAAACGATTTATATTTGAATTATTGCTAATACGGTTATCGTAGCATTTAACCAGTAATGCAAGGAAAATACAATTACAGCCATTTGAATGATGTATTGCATGCAGCCGGTACATAAATTCTAACCTTCAAAAAGAATTATTAGTCCTTCATCGGTTTGCTAAGTCTTGGAGCTCACCTGTTTACGCCGCGCATTTTATTTTCTACGAATCAGCTTTTATTTCCAAAATGGTATTTAATTTGAGCATATAAGAATGTGCTGGATTTTTAAATATATCTTTATTGCTGCATTAAACACTCATATTTACAGCAACGCAAAAACCTACACCGCAAAAACCGATCCTCTGCTGAGGACTATCAGCGACGAACTTTATTTTACTTGGAAACCACCACTTTTACCACTTAACGTAAATATTTACATCGAAGGTAATGAGAATAATCACTGCTTTCCCGTTTTCACAAACTTCATGGGAGTTGATATCACCGAAATGTGTGCCCCCGGTTTAATCCGTAAACCAGTCGTATCGATTATTCGAGAACGAGATGCAGTTGGGAACTATAGATCCCAGTTAGTTTGGATTTTAGAGCGAAGAACGTACACCAGACAAGTTTTAGCCAAAATATGTCCACTTTACAACATATCTGCCGAGACTCAATCGAATATTTTCCACTCGCTCTGTTCTCAAATTGACTATCTAAAAATAACTGCGCAGTCTCGACCATGGAATTGCGAACTGCAAGTGGACATACTTCCACCACTTTCGATTTCCAAAATGAAAAGCTCCGTCTTCGAAAAGTTGTTAAAATTGAGGGCTCATCGTCGCCACAGAAGCACTGAAGGATTTTTACTTACGTATCCAAGAGTATGGTACAGTCGCTCGGATCACAGTGAGCGGGATGTACTTGAAAAAATTTTGCCAAGTGGTATTCCCATCCTCAAAATTTTTGTTTTGCCAGCATATTCCATAGGAGGTGGCCGAATAAATGTCGAAGTCGAAAATGACGTGATTGACTCCGTCAACTCTTTAATTAACCGCTATTTTTCAATAAACCTCCAAATTGTGCTAGCATATTTTAGCATGACCACTTTAAGGATTACTTCCTTCAAGTATTTTTTCAGATTTTGTCGAAGCCCTAATCAAACTAGCCATTATGCTATATTCTGTCGGATGCCGTCAAGTATTTTAATCTCATGGTCTAAGTTACAAAAAATAATGTCTAGCCATCAAACAGTCCATCTCGTAATAAATAATCCAGTGATGGCAACCCGAATTGTGACATTCAAAGAAAAAATTTTACAAGGAAGAAATAGCCCAAATGACTCAGGAAGCGTTTACATCTGGAGAGATGTTTTATACTCAACTATATCTTTTTGCGCAAACAGTCGGATTTGCTTTAAAAACTATACAGCTCTCACCTGCCGAGGAAAAAATGGTAACATGAAAATTATCTGCACAATTCCATTACCAACAAGATTTCGCCTACAGGGATCCACCAAATTCCTTTTGAAGTGGCCGAGGAATCTGAAGCTCTTCAATTTCTCACTTGCGGATTTAGGGGAACGCCGCCAATTCCATTTTTAGAGCTGGTGAGGGTCTTTGATATCGGCATTTGGCTGGGTCTTGTCGCTGTCATTTTCATTTTGGGTGTTTGCATATCCGCATTAGCATCACGGAATAATAAAGTTTTGTGGAAACCATTCTTAGGAGACTTTGTTTCCAGGCTGATTCCCCAAATTAAGGCGATCCTTGAACAAAACAGCCCATTTCCAGCAACTATAATGCGATCTTCTCCAGTGCGCATTGTTCTCACTGCATTTCTACTCACTGCAGTGTTGCTTAGTAGTAGCTACAAGAACGCAAATATTTACAAGATTGTACTCCCTCGAAAACCTCTTTTGTATGAAACCTTTAAGCAGTTGGTTTATGACCGCTTTACAATTTATACTACGACTACAAGGGTAAGTGCCTCTAGGGAACCTTTAGAGAACTTTAACTTCCAGTGAATTTATAAACTCCGAGAGTTTCATTAAGCCACATCAAGTAAAGTTTGCTGCGCACAGCGGAAAATCGTTTATCTTCAGCTCTGTGGTCTCCATGATGTCAAAAAGCCAAGATATACATTTGAAAAAGGACTTTAGTTCGGACAAAGCAATGACGTTGGTGGACAACACTATGCTGTATGATTCGCCGGAAGTTAGTTGTACTTCTGCTCTAAAATTACACGATTTCGTTCATCCTAACTTACGAGGGGATGTTCTTCAGATTTTGCAGACATACCAGGAGCTAGAATTTGTGCAGTTGCTTAATTCTCTAAAGAAGTGCAGAAATACGGTACTTCTTCTCAAATCGGGACAATCCAGGCTGTGCGCTCCGCTCCTGGGAGAAAAGGGAGTTTATGCTGGAAAAGAGTTATTTTTTCTGCCCTACATTCAGATTTACTTTACGGGACTAGTGCCACCCTGGTTGATGTCAGGATTGTCGTTCTTAAGGCAATCGGGAATTATGGAGTGGTGGGTGGAATTTGCGAGAAACTCGAAATCCCCGCATGGAAAGTACGTTACATACAAGAATATTTGCCTGTCGGGGAAAGAAAGTAAAATTAAGCAAATCAGAGCGGGAGGTAAATCTGTTACAAGTGCTGGCGATAGAAAATTATCTGACGGACCAATTGCAGCGTCCATTCATGGAAATATTATTCTCATTTTTATTATTCTGTTTATTGGCTTGATACTGGCATGCTTCCGGTTTTTACAGGAGTTGCTAAAGCGTGCTACAATTGACTATTTTAAAGTATTTTCATTTTTTAATAGGTAAGCAAATAAATTAAACGCTGTGAAGAAATACCAGCCCCTCTACATTTCATTTAAAAAATACGCTGGAAAGTGTGTGTTGTTCATGTTAACGAGCCACTCCTCTAATTGGCAAAATGCGTCTGATAGCGGATTTCCAAATTAGAAAGAGTGGCACCCACACAAGACACGTTTCCGCGAGGAGACATTCCACGGCGGCCAAAAGTCCTACGCCCAGTACCACAAATATAACAGCAAAGTCTTTAGTTTCTGTGAACGCGTTTGAGTTGGTCCCATTCAAAATTGATTTGGGGTCCACATCCGCAGCCGAATAACTTCGTACCATATTTGACGCATCCAAACCCGCTTCCCATTTTCTAATCATCCCCGACTCCTTTAGATTTCCCAGTCTCCGTATGATTTGGGGTGATATCAATCCCCATAAGTGGAACTGGTAAATGGCCATTTTGTACTCCTCCTTTCCGGTATAAGTGCCCTTCGTGTTTGCCCTCTTTATCGCTCTACCATGTTCAACCAGCGAAAGAAGAAGTGCGACCTTCCTTCTACCGCAACTTTGAAGAAATTTAGCAAGGCTCGTCCTGTGCATTTCGGTAACTCGATGAAGTATCGGCTCCACATCTAACTTCCCGCTACCAGCCAGCTGCTCCCAGTTTGAATACTGCGATTTATACCAATCAGCCACTTTAAAAACCATATTTTGAAGGGAACTCCATTGAGTATAGTTTAGAATGGAGCTTTTTAGTTTCAGCTCATCTTCGCTGTCATAAAGTCCTGCAGTTCCCCCAGATGTACCCGCCATACTTGTAAATGCACTAAATATGGATGTTTCATTGTCAAAAATCTCTTCACTTGTTCGACTTCTCTTATTTTCCAAGGTGCTTCTTGAAGCATTCAAAATATTCCAACGCACCACCATACTACTAAATGTCGTGAAAACTGCAACTTTATCCTCCATCACCTCCTCAAAAGTTTCATATACTGGAGGCTTCGCCGGCACCACAATGTCGTAGACGTTGTCATTTTTATAAGCATTACTAAGAACTCCCGCAAGCAGAAGATATATTCCAAATTGAATCTTACTGAAAGCTGCCATTTCTCCTTGAAACGTTTCACCCGGAAATGGATCTCCTTGCTCAATGAGAACTTTTAAGGTAGAAAGCAATTGAAATTTTTGAGTAACCTTCCTACCAGCTCCCGTTTTTTGAATAACGTAGGAGAAAACTCTGTGGAAAACAGAAAGTGCAATACAAGTGACAGCAATAGCCACCCAAACTGCAGGCTGGAAAATACTGACGAGGTCCGTAAATCTGTACGTGGATGTACCTCTAATTGAACAAGTCAGAAATTTTAGAGTTTTCACACTGTCGTAAAATCGAAATGGGTAGTAAATCCGCCGTCCACCTTCCACCGAAGTTATTATGTAAGGTATCGTCCCCGCCGTATCTTTCTCCTTTGAAAGTCTCACCTGTCCATTCTCCGAAATGAAGTTGCTCGACCGATAACTAAAATTCTGTAAAGCGACGAGGGATAGATGCAGCAAGATGTGGTAGCGAAACGGTGCCCTCTTGTCGAAACCTTTAATCCGCCACGGCGGAGTGCCTTTTTTCGTAGAGATTATATTTTGGTAAGTGTTTTTAAAGGCGTGGTGCCATCCCTCGTCACCCTGTCTATAGCCAATTCTGCAAGGCCAGGCTCTATTCCAGCTGCGATCTATAACATTTTTTATCTGCACTAGATCAAACTTCTTTCCGATTGTTTCCAGTGACAGGAAATTGGTAATGTTCAAAGGAGCTGTGATGAACTCCACTGAGGCGGACCCTTCTTGTACTACACTAACGACTACAAAAGCGCCATTTACAGTTCTGAGCCTTCTGAGCCACTCTCTGTTTTGTACAAGTAGGTGCATATGAATCCACACTTGAGCAAGGCTTATCCTCGCAGGAATGCTGTAGTTACTCCATTCCACATTTGGAACAATGAAAATGAACAGGGTTGTAACTGTGCTGGGGATAGTCACCTGGAATTGCTTTTCAATTTGGGGATCATTCGTCTCCCTGGTATCCCACGGATGAGGAAGCTTTTTAAATGCTACTTCACTTGACGGATTGTGTTTTGACTTTTCTGCTAAAAGTTTTACTGCAAGGTAGCGATGGTATATGTGCGGGATTATTTTGGGAGGAAATAGGTCCACGAGTATATCACAGTTTTGCGGTTTTGAGTGGGAGAGGAAGAAAAGTCGGTCAAACTGAGAACAGCTTTGTGTGTACGTCCCGCTCAACCTTCGGCTTTTGTTCTGGAGATATCTACAGCTCGACAACGTTTCGTTTCCGGAGATATCCCTTTTCTCCAGTATCCATGCAAGTTGCATGCGAAGTTCCGGTACACTGACGAGATGATCTTGGATTACAGCAGGAATTGGCCTTCGTAAGATAACTGGCTGGTGCAGTCCTGTGAAGGGCACTCCTAAAAAGTTTGTGACTGTGATGAGGCAGCGTTGTTCGTTTTCAATTTCGTTCAACCAACTAAGACTTATAGGGGTAGTGTGATTCAAAGGTGAAAACAGAAGAGTTTTTGAAAATTTGGAAATGTCCTGACTGTTTGATGCTGTGTAAAATTCTGGCACGGAAAAACTAGAAAGATCTCTGGTGAATTTAGCAGTTTTTGCAGTTGCTACTAAATTAAACTGGTAAATTGAAGAAGAAATGAGGCTAAAATAGAGAAGAAAAATTCCAGTAAGATTTTTCTCCGTTCGGAACATAATTTTTAAATGTTAAGTATTTTTAATGGAGAAGCGCAAAAGTAAAATGTAAAATCCAAGGCGCAGTTCTTGCTATTATAGCAAGCAGGTTAGCTTTTAAAAAAGAATGGCAAATATAATCGATACAAATAAAAAATATTATTCGGAATTTTTATTTTTCGTGCTACTAAATTTTATCAGTAATATTGAATATAAGCCAGCTAGTCCATAAGAGCAAAAATACGAAAGTTAATACATTTCGTGCAATCCGTAATTAAAAGCTGAACATGGCCATTACGCTTCTACTCGAAGGCCACTTATGTAAATTACTAAGTTTCATAACGGAAATAAGTATGTTAGGTGCGCTGGCGATCTGGGCAAGGGAAAGGGCTGATTTGAAACTTTATCCGTTGGTAGCAAATCATGATTGGGGTTGCTCTTCATTTTAATTTTTCACTATCAGTAAATAATAGTGAATAGGTTGATAATTCTAAATGCATGTGCCCTTAATACTCAAAGCACTTTTTTGCAAGTAGAAACTGCTTACATATTCAATAGCCAAGAGTCGAGTATCTATTTAAATGTAATTTTTGTTTTCGGCATTATGTGCATCAATTGGCAACATGACAGAAATTGTGTCAAGCATAAACGAAAGAAACAAGTTTCTTATCTTTGCTTGGAATTACGTCTCGGCGGTATTCCACTTTCCTTACAAAAGTACATCTTATCGTACTAAAAACCAAGCATCATTTCTACACAAATTGGCAGGCAATTTATTCAAAATATTAGTAAGAAAAAAAATATTAAATGAAAGACAAATTCTAATCTTTGACCTATTTACTTGGCATAAAGAAATGATTCACGAGGACAGTTAATTAAAAGAGAAGCATCACTATTGAGTATATTGATAGCAAAGTTACGTTCGCAAAAAGACTTGGATATCAAAAAAGTTATGCATTAGCGCAAGCCAATTTGAAGAAAACAGAGTTGAATAATGCCAAGGCCGAATTTGTAAAAATGGTTTAGATGTGTATTTAATGCGCATCTTTTTTTTCAGTAATTCCGCATCAGCCAAACAACAGCCATCAAGCTTAAGCACCGGCACTGTATGTAGCGTATTAAAAAATACAAAAGAGGAGAAAAAAGTGTCAAAAACTTTTATATTAACTTAAGATTTTTGAAACCATTACAATGAGGAAATTTTCGTGGAAATTAAGATCATGTGAGATTGCCATGTATTTGGTTCTCGTGCTTGCTTCTGCAGTTGCAAGCAAAGTAAATGAGACTTGCCTAGGAACGGACGAACTTACATCTTACCACCCAAATCTCGGATTGAGATATAATGGATGCAAGTTTGTCATCGGAAATTTGGTCATAAAGCAGCACAAATTTGACACTATCTCTTTAGAAAACATCGAAGAGGTTACGGGATATGTGCATATTATTAATTACTACAATACAAGCAGACACTTAGTGTTACCAAAGCTCAAAATAATTCGTGGGGAGATTTTATTTAGAACCAATCCGGGGGATGCTGACTACGCTTTGATCTTGGATGCTAGAGCTGAGGGGAGCAGTTTCCAAGTGGAATTTCCTGAACTCAGAGAGATCTCAAATGGAAGTGTAGGTATTTACGCTGATGTAAGACAGTGCTTTCTGGAAACTATCAATTGGGAAGAAATTATGAATGGAGCAAATTCAAAATTTGACTATTATCCTTATTACGACAAAGACAATCGTTTATATTTGATGCCTCCGCCAAATGTATCCAATGAGGACTGTCAAAATAAAAAATGTCATCCAAATTGTGGGACAGGAGGATGTTGGGGAGAGCGTTTGGAGCAGTGCCAGAAGTTTTCAAAATTAGATTGTAGCGCACAGTGTGGAGGAGAACGATGCTTTGGTCCAAGTTCCCAGGAATGTTGCCATTTCGCTTGTGTTGGAGGGTGCACTGGTCCCAAAAGAAGCGACTGCATTAGCTGCAGGAACGTTAGATTTGATGGGGAGTGTAAGGAATCGTGCCCGGCAGGAAAGTACAGCTTTGGGGTCAACTGCATTGACTCATGTCCCAGTGACAGTCTTGTTGACGAAGAGAACAAAGATTGCTTATTTGAGTGCCCTGATAACAAAGTAGACAAAAGCGGAAAATGTGTGCGACTGCTCCCAACAGAAAAGAAATGTCGGCTGGTTTCGCATTATCCAACTAACATTCATTCTGGCAGTATTGAGCACTTTCGCAACTGTACTGTATACGAGGGCTCAATTCGAATCTCGGGCGATCTAAATTCCCAATTTTACAACAAGACACATAAACATACTCCTTCGGCAGTTTTAGAAAGCCAATGGGAGTTGTTCAAAAGCCTCACTAAAATTACTGGGGAACTCGATATTTACAATTTAAACCTAGCTCGTTTTCCCTACTTTGAAAATCTTGAAGAGATCGGTGAAGGACTATGGATACACCAAACAGGTCTAGAAAGTCTGGACTTTCCGGTCTTGCGACGTATTGATGGAATAATTTCCTTCCATTCGAATCATGAACTATGTTATGTATACACTTTCAACTGGACAGCAATTACTACCACAATTCCTATTTTTACAGACTACAAAAATTTTAAACACTGTAAACGGGATGATAAAGTGTGCAGCGAGCAGTGTTCCAAAGGCGGGTGTTTGGGTCCGACACCAGAGCAGTGTTTATGCTTAAACTACAGACAGGAAGAAAAATGCGTTTCTGCCTGTGACGTCGAGCATGGTTACCTCAAAGTCGGATATCGCTGCGTGAAAAACTGTGCTAGCGGAAAATATCTACCAAATGGAGAATGCGTCGAGTGCCACAAAAACTGTAAGGCTGGGTGTACAGGTCCAGAAAATATTTTTGGGAGCGGTGGATGCGTCATCTGTTATCAAGCGTTGATTAGCGGCAACAATATTGTAAAAATTATTATTTCGTACTTATTGGGGTTTACATGGCTGTATTTCATTTTATTAAATCATGACTTTTATTTGCGCATTTTTCATTATTTTTAGACTTGTATGGAGAAAGGTGAAATCTGTCCACTGGGTTACGTGCATGTTTTGCCTGAAGAACATTCGGAATATTTGGGTGTTGCGGAAAATTTTTTGTGCGTTGAGCCAAAGCTTTCAATCACGGAGCTAACCCAGTTTTTAACAGTTTTTGTGATTGGCTTTTTCCTTGTGGCAATGTTCCTGGTAGTGGGTTTATATTGCTATTGTAAGCGGAGGTCAACACAATTCCCCCAAATAATTGGCGCATCATTTACACCTCACGGATCTCTAACTGAAGATGGAGACCACATCCAAATTATTCAACAATCACCATAATTTACTTCGCTATAATATTTAGTAACATCAGCACGGTCAACTAATAAGTTAGGCAGGACAAGATATGTTTAATGTTTTACTGCTTGCTTGTGGTCACGATATAAAATGTACTTTTTATTGTGTATTTTATATCGTGCTTGTGGTGTTTTTTACGGAATTAAATAATTAAATGCAATTAAATCTAATTTCACATGTAATTATTTATTATGGGTATACTGGTATGGTCTCTGTCATTATTTTTTGCATATTCAATTTCATAACATAAGCATGTCACAACTAAATCTTTATTTTGTTTACCTTTTTCAAGGTGACAAAGTTAAATTAAATGCTTACAAAGGAAGTTTAATACTAAGCATATGCAAAAGCATTTTATAGTAAAATTCCAGAAACCACTGTTTGAATGATAGTATCTAAATAGGCGCTCTGACCAGGGAGGTGTGTTTGGTGCCCATCGAATTGGGGGCCCCCATTGGGCGTAATAAACTAATTCGGGGTCGTAGATTACGAATATGAACTCCGTTTTCCGACAAAATTAAACCATGAATTAATATTTATGAATTTAGGGTAAATAACTGCATAAGCGTAGCTGTTGTATGTAGTTAAGTCCCTTCCATCACTCTATTGACTCGTGTAAAAGTTGACGTATGGAAAGTGCACTATTAGGCTAATAAAATTCTCGATTTTAAAAATTTCAACTAACATTTCTGATATAGATATCTGTAAAATTTAAGAGTATGACATGACAGTCTAACATGACATAAGTTTTGGGCATACATTGACAACATTAGAAGTTATTCATTTGTGCCGTGTTAAAGTAAATGATACTTTATGAACAATCCAATTCAAATGGTTACAAGGAATATCGGAACAGTTTTAGCGATTTTATAACTACCAACACTTTCTCAAGTTCTGCAGTCACTTTATTTTCAATTTGTTTTCAGATGTGACTAACGTGCTTATGCAGCTCTTTTTATGTCTTTATTTTCATACATTTATATCTGAAATGTTAGTTGCTCTTTTGCTCTCTTTGCTTTATCAAATTTAACATTTTAAAGCCGATTTATTGCAAATAGGGTTTTGAAAATTATCGTCAAAGGTTCCTTACGTTGTAACCATGATGATGAAGCTCCTCAGTTAATTGAGATAAAGTTCGTGCGGATCGAATTACTTCTGAGTTACGTCGCTCACATGCTTGAGATCCGTACAGTACAATACTTTTGATCACAGTTAATAACTCTGGGTGCTCTTCTTCATAGCGTGGTCGTCCTCGTCTGTAGCGTTGCTTCAATTT
>JAHZND010004330.1:0-14189 GCA_027744115.1 Acrocyrtus sp. NNG-2020 | reverse complement strand
TTTTGTGCTTCATCATGATAATGTATTATATATGAATGAATTTAGGAAAGAGCTGTGAATGAGTCAGGCATGATTTAAAAACGAAAATGAGAACACACGGAAGAAGGAAAACATGGTGAAATTACACAAGAGTGGTGAAACCATGAAGCTGTGGCGTTTTCTACAATAATTTTGTAATGGGATGTAGGAAGTAGGTATCTTTACGAAGGATAGAAAGAATATTTTTAAGGCGCTTGTGTGCCATTGCCAACCTTCCACCTTCCTTGTATGCAGTTAATCATCGAATAGGCATTGTAGCCCAAGTTTCTTGTGTTGTTCTAAGCTGTTCAAGTGTTTATATGGACACATGTATAATCTCAAAAAAGCAACAGTTACCTAACGAATTTTTCCCTGACACGCGATCTTTCTTTCCACAGTAAACTCTAGCAGAGGAACGCGCCAGATTGTATACGGACTGAAAAAAAAAGATTTTTTTGTTATGATTAAGATTCGAAATGTTTTAAGCTGGATTCTAGTTTATATTTTTTGCTCGATTATGGAGGTGTAAGGTATAGTCCATGTTAGATGAAAAAAAAATTTTTTTTCTGCTTTGGTTAGATTAAAGATATATGACAAGGATCTGCTTTTGCTCCTACTGTAATTTATAACTGACGCAATTTATTGTGTAGCTTTGGTTGGTGGAAGAAGGGCTAATTTACTATGAAAAAGTCTTTTTTTTGCTGGTAGCAGTTTTCATACGGTAGAGAGCCGGAAATTTTTAGTTTTATGTGTGGGGCTAGTCTACGGTTGGGCCAATGTTTTTGGATGTTAATTTTGCCGGCGATTTCATCTAATCAAGATGTCCATAGTTTTCCTCTGTGTGGAATTCATAGATTTTTATCTAATCGATATATCTTCACTGTGACAGGGCTGTATATCAAAAAATTTAATCATGAATGGACATGCTATTAAGGGAGTGCGCATGGGAGTAAGGGAGGGTCACACCTTTTTGCTACTGGTTCCAAAAACTCTAATTTAAATTAACATGTGAATTTTATTCGCCGCAGTAGTGGTACCAGTTTTTTTTACTAATTTTCATTCTTCATGCTTTTCAAGGCTATATTAATGGTGGTATAAGATGATCCATATTTTTCTATCATTTATCTCTAAAAAATGGCTAAAAAATTATAAAGAGATGTTTTTATTTTGTATTGAAGCAAAATAATTTCCTCCTTTTCTCCAGATCACATTTAAGTGATAGAGCCATCATTAATGAAGAGACACTCATAAATATTCAAATCCGGACGTGTACAATCCAACTAAGCTTGCATTGAACTATGCCAACTCCCAATGCTCATCCGAAGCTGAAAACCAAAATCACTAAATTTTGAAGATGCTTGCTGCTGTATGAGCCTGTTGTAAAAACTGTTGGAAAGATCCTGCCTAGCTGATAGCCTGTTTCAAATCAAACTCATGAATCTTAAATGAAATGTGCACGGTTTCAAAGAGTACACGCAGACATCCACCTCATTCAATGAGCATTTTGTTGCGGTGGCACGCATACCCTTTTATGCTTTGAATGAACATCTGCGCAGATGTTATTAATGACTGGATTCGGATAAAGCAGAAGAATCTATTTTTTGCCACTATTATTGTAGGTGCGTAAGTGTTTGTAGGGGGAGGCAAAAACCAATAAATAGCTTCCACTTTTTTTTTGCTGGAGCGCTATAAAGGAAAAAAAAGGTTTGAAAGCACATGCTTCCTCCTCACTCTCTTTCAAAACTGAGACATTGCAGAGAAAACCCATCTTAGAGTGTGAGTGCGATTGGTCCTTGGGACATTAATGAAGATCTTGGCTTAGTTAAACCTCGTAAAATTCCTCTGATCATTATAATTTTGGTAGAGAGGAGCGCGAGAGAGAAGTGAAATAAGAGATGAGCTGGTTAACGTATATACGGAGAACGTAGCACTTTACAGATTCAAAAAAAATTCATTGGAATTGACTCTATATCCGAGTAAGGATTTTCCCCTCTTCCTTATAGTTAAATGTGATGGGTCAAAATAAATGGCCACAATTTTCAATATGTTTTTTCATGTCTGAGAAACAAATGTGAAATCGGTCTTTTCCGATATTTTCTACTCTTTGATGCAAGCACAGCGCAGTGTTGAAGGAGATAACCCTACACCCATTTAAAATCTATTGGAAAGGTCCCCCTCTCCATTTCACTCTTTGGCTCTATTTTTATTTATAACTTTTTTCAATCTTTTATAGAAGTGGAGGAAGGGGAGACGCAGAAAAAAAACGATTACAAGTAAAGGATTGTTGTTAAACGAAACCTACTGGATACGCGTGGTTAGGTTGTGCTTTACGTTTTACATCTCCAAACTTTTTTTTTCTAGCGATGATCGTTGTCGTGAGCCTTTCTTTCACCCACACGTTCTTTCACATTACACAATTCGGCTCGGTTCTGATTCTTTTAGAGTGTGTAGTCAGGGTAGTCGTATCGTATCATCGTAATGACCATGTTGATCTTGATGATCCTGATGAGATGAGCAAGGAAATGTTTTTGCGTGCATTCCTTTTTTTCCTTTAGCTTATATTTTTTTGTTCCTAAAAATAAAACTAATATTAGATGGCTTACGTAACGCTCTCATTTTTACTTTCATAGAGGATCTGAAATTAGACAACCTCCCCCAACATTTAGAATTTTGGTAGAAGCTTTTTCATCGGTGCTTTTTAGGTTGCTTTTTTGGACCTTCAAAAAAATCTTTACTGTCTTCCGTTTGATTTTTGCATCAGGTGAATCGTTTTGAGAGTCGAAGAAGTGAATGATTTTTTTTAGGTTGTGACTATTTCCAATGCTCTCACTTGTAATCTGTCTCAACCGGTATTTTAAAAAGGTACAAAAGCTGCACTTTTTTCTATTCCCCATTTTCCCAGTGCAGACAATTGTAAGAATGAAATGATGGATAGAGGAGATATGAAGATGTGTCAAAAAGCACGCGTGGACACGAAGGGGGTCCTACACTATTCTTCACGCTTTCATGTACTCCTTTCGTGTATGCGGTAATACACCGCTACCACGATTCTGTTTGCTGATAGACCTTCAACTGCATCCTGTTTTGTTTGCTTTTGTGAACAGGTAGAATGTACACATTGTAACGTACCTGTTTCTAATTGTAGAAAGAAAAAAAACTTGAAACCATCTGCAGAAGTGTCCGAGCCTCAACATCTTTTTTTTTGAAATCTTCAGCCATTTATCATTATACAGTTGCTGACAGTACAGTTGCTTAAACAATGCAGTGTAGTGCTACTATATTTATCATAAAATCAAAGTGCAAAATTAATTCAAACTGTATTTTGATTTAGTGAATGCTTCGGACTGTTTAGCCCAACTTTGGTTAATAATAATTGTGTGTTCCCAAGAGTGAACTGCATCATGTCTGTATCACGTAAAATATGACTAAATTGAAATGGTGAAGAAGTTCTGTTTGAGAGCAGAATTGCTACTTACCGTATATATCTATCAACATACAACGTGGGTGTCCTACTGTCCACTTGAGAGAATAAACAAGATAGTTTTTTTTTCAGAATATGACTGTAAAAGTTGCTTGCGTGCAATATATACTTAAGGGTTATCATATGAAAAGAAGTCAGGTTAAAAAAAGTTAGTGATTTTTCCTTTATGGTATATGCTAAGCATATATATTTCGATATTTTTTTAGTATTTTGTGGTTAATTAGTATGCATAGCGTATATGGATATACAAGCACGTTTATTTAATTTTTTTACTCATGTAAATATTTGGAAAGCTTACGTCTTCAATTATAATCATTTAGCATTTTGACATTTATTTCTCGTATGACTTTGTTTTTTGGCGAGATTAGTGAAAGATTAGCGAATGTTTTAGGAGGAGCCTCTTTTCGTAATCAACCAACAACCAACACAAGAATTAAAACTCGGAAAGCATTCTAGCGTAAACCGCTCTATATTTTAGTAGGGAGCTGTAGAAGCAACTCCTTTTTAGCTTTAGAGAATTGTACTGGGCTACTCTCAGTTTTTTTTACCGCACAGCATTGTGATAGGGATGCGGATCAATTTTTGGGGCAGTTCTTTTGTGATGGCGCGTGCTCAAAGGATATGATAGGCTTTCCTTCTTTTCCTTCATTTCTCCCAATGGTAGCGACCGGTGCAATCTAGTAGAAGCAACTTTTTTTCTTCCACTCTGCATTTTATATAGCAGTAATAACCGTTGTCCCTAAGTAAGGATGCTTTTCTTTAGAACTCCTTTCAAAAATATTTCTCCCACTTGTGTGCACTTGCTCTGTACTAGCACAATGCTAGGGTACTTGCCTGTTTCTTGGGACAAGGGACTTGCAGTGTATTCCTTGTTCGGTTTGTTATCGATAACTTCCTTTCAAATTTTTAGACAGTGCACAAACATCTGGTACAGATTGTAGAAGAATGTATTTTTTTCATTCACCTTCTTCGGCACTTTTTTAAGGGATAAGGAATAATAATATGAGATTATACGGAGCAAGTGGGATATATATCTTTAAGGGAGTTATTTAAGATTTGCTCTCCAATATTCTTCTCTCCATTTTTGATACGCCCAGTTAATTGTTAACCGCAAGCCTAAGCCACGCCATGGCATCACTTGCTCTGTACACTTTTTTGTAACCAGATTGGCTTTTCTCTCCATTATTCTCCTCTCCATTTTTGATACGCCCAGTTAATTGTTAACCGCAAGCCTAAGCCACGCCATGGCATCACTTGCTCTGTACACTTTTTTGTAACCAGATTGGCTTTTTTTATTCAATTGATGGAATAATGTAGGGGTCAGTAATAATGATAGTTTTTATATGGGCGCACCCCTCCCATTGTAGAAAGTTGATAACCAATTGAAGTTTGGATCGGGCAATTATGACCATCGCCTTGCTCCAATTCACCCCTATATTGGATTTATAATAATGACGCGCATAGTCCTTTTAATTCAAGCAGCTTTCGTTCAGATTGTAGATGAGAATAGGTTCACCCTTTTCTTTATTTGCTGATTTGCCTTTCCATTTCAATAGCACAGCACGTCATGTTTGCTAAAGTGGATGTCGTTTGATTTTGCAAGTGCAAGAAACGGTGTACGACAACTTCACAAGTGAGACTAGGCTGCTATGTGCATCCTCTCGAATGAGGAAGAGCACACACAACTGTCTAATTTTTTGTCTTGAGCGTTATTTATGTTGTGATGAATTCCAGCCTAGAAAATTGGTACATGCGTGTGTCTTTTCATTTTTCGGGTGTGTGTGCCAACTTGTGTTTTTTAGTTGTTTAACAAGTACAAAAAATCGAAGCTTCGTTTTTTGTCGGTTCCTTCAAACGGTCTGGAAAAATTTTGTGACTGAGACCAAGAAAAGATGTGAGGGTAGGTTACGCACAACCAGATATGTATAACAAGTTTCGTTGCTCACTCCTCGAGCCAATCTAGCCACTTTGTGCCATTTTGCATTTTTTACATTTACAAAAAAAATTACTTCCATTCCAAATTCACTTGTTTTGATGAGGCTTATAATTTTCAATGTAATTATTTAGTAATTAATGCTATCCCGTGGAAAGGTTATCTTTCTTTGTTCTTGTCTCCTGTAACAGACATATAATGAGGACGTACTTAAAGCACACAGTGAGTTCACTGAAGTGTGTTAATTCGGGCAGACTTCTAGAATAAAGAAAATACAAGTAATGAAAAATAATGAAGTTGTTATGCATTTATGTCAGCAAAATGCGCACTTGATCTACCTATCTCATTTATTATTAGGGAGTGTAACAAAAGCTAGATATATTACTTTTTGTTTTTACTCTGGCCCAAAGAATAAAACGGACGCCAGAAATCTACGGTGCTTACAGATGTCTATGTGATGAATGCGCCTGAATGAAAAATATGGGACAGCCTGGGATTTGAAAGAAAGGGAAAAAAGGATCACGGCAAAAAAACCAATAAAGATTGGGCAGTTGTCTCAAGCAAGTTAAGTCAAGGGCAAAAGCTTTGTGACTTTGAATCCATATTTTTTTTGTGTTGATGAAGATCGAACTCGTATAAGATCATCTTACAGGGACGCCTCTTGTTCCTTCTGCAATAAAGACCATATTGCTCAAATAATGATTTCCGGTGGAATATTCCACCATGCACGCCACGCAGAGAATGAAGAAGAAGCTGTTAACATTGATCAGATGTCTAACTTGACACTTTTTTACATTCATTTAGAAGTGATTTCACAGGAAGAACTTTTATGTGATGTACCTACAAAATAAAAACACATGAAGGCACTTACACTCGTGAAAAGTCATGTACTTACTGTTTTTGTTATGCTCTCTGAAAAGAAGTTTAGGTATTTAATATACTTTTCGAGAAAGTTAAATTGAAAAAAACTTATATGAGGAATGTGTACGGATAGAGAAGTGAGATTTAATATTACTTCATGTCTTTGACGCTGTTATTTTGCTGCTGATGTGTTGGTGGCAACAACTGGGGATTTTTTTTTCTGACTCCTTGCACGAAGGATTTTAAGCGAAGTAGTAATGGCCACATAGGGTGATGGCTGTTAAAAATTGGGATTGAGAGTGACCCTTCGCTCTTCATCCCAGCATTTCTCTCTCCCGAAACTAATAAATGAATGTAATGTAATCTGCAGAAGGAAGAGAGGAAAAAAGGGAAGAAGGCCCTTTTTTGATGGAATAAATGACTAGAAACACATTTACAGAAGGATCCCAGAGTTTCTCTGGTTCTCTGCATTTTTCGTTTTATTAAGGCAGATTCGTTCGGTTGTAATCTCGGTTATATCAAATTTTGTTGTTTTTTGCGTGGGGGTCCCTTTTACTGGGTGGATTGAGAAACAATTTCTGGCGTTCCCTTACATGCCTTATGTGAGACGTGCAAGGAGCAAGGCAAGAATACAAAGAAATTCCTTTTTTCAAAAATACATTTGATGAACTGAGCTAGTGTATGGTATCTTGTTCAGGGATTTCGTGATCCTTTTCGTCATTTCGTTGGATTTTTATGCGTTTACTTTTACTGTGGAAAGCAGATACCTTCTTTCTTCCAGATCTTTTTTTTCTTCTGAGTTGACCGGCACTCCTGTGAATTTCTAAGAATTTTTGGCCATATAAAATGGTCTCGGGTATTAAAAAAAGAGCTTTGGAAAATAACACCAAACAGTCATGGATATTCCGTCGCTTCCCCGCTCTTTTACGGAGTGCAGTTTTTTATCGTTGTATTATGTGAACGAGTACCTATAAGAAGGTATGAGACTGCTCAAGTAGACATTTTTACAAGCTTTCAGTCAAAGTGTACGTTTTTATTGCCGCCTTCTCTAACGTACCCGTGAAATGTCTTTGGGAAGTAGTTGTGATGTATTTAAAAATGGTTTTGATGACTGCTGGTATAATATCTGAAAATTACATTGGTATAATTACTATAAGAATGTAGATACGTTGTATTATACCCAAGACTATTATAATTTTTTTTCATTAACGTTGGCTGCTAGTAAAATAGTAGGTTTGCATTAAAAAATTTAGCATTAAAGCTCAGCAAGCAGGTCAAGAATGAAAAATATGATTATTATTATCGTGGAATGGGCATGTATAATGTGTAGAAGCGAAGTTAAAAAGGATATTTCAAGGGTCTGTGCGATAGTGTATAGGAGTGAGTCAGTAAGGCAGAGGCAGAGCCTGAGTATCGTAATCACTTTATGAATGGACATGTTCTCGTATACGAAGCACAAACCTTTTCTTACTCATTTAATGTCTACGTGAAAGGTTTATGTGTTATTATGAACATTAGGAATCGTTAGTTGGTATTGTGTACAGGTAACATATACACATGCATGGATTTTGTAGTTTTTTTCCCAGTTTTTTTTATTTTATTTTTGTAGGCTCATATTAAATGCTCGAGCATTTTCATGTCATAACCCCTGCCGAAATAATTATATCTTTCTGGTAAGGAAGGATTGCGTTCCTTTTTTCATATTCCTTTCGCTCTTAAGAAAAAACAATCTCGCGTATAATTTTCTAAATGCCAGGATATTGTGATTTATTCCAATGATTTTTTCAAACATTTTTATGGATTTCTTTACCGGTAACTACAAACTCCAAAGCTTTAATGGCTGAGCTATATTTTTATATTTCCGTATGACTTCTCCGTTTTGTACATTACATTAAATTTTATGGAGGCTTTCCTCGAAATATTTTTTTTCGTAAGTTTGGAATCAAGAGAAAGATATGAAATACCTAACACCGACCACATCAGAAGTGGCAGAGTATAGAATTTACTCATAAAATGCCAAGCTTGTTAAATGGTAACAGTTTGAAAAAGGGGAAATTATTTAAAGGTTGCTCAGCGCATTTTTGAATCGTTTCGTGAAGGCCCTGATTAGTAGCGACGTTACTTAAATCGAATAGGTAAATTCCTTCAGTTTGAGGTAACCAATATAAAAGTTCCTTTAGTGCTTTATTGCTAATTTTCTTGATGAGTAAATTTCTGTCTGCAGCACGTTTTTATATATTGTTCGATTCTCCCGATCAATAAGGTAGGGTTTGACTTGGAAGAGTACAAAAGCGAAGAGGGGCAATTGCGCAACTGAGACACAATACAGCATTGTAGTTTTTTGACTCTATTCATGTCCATGCGTACAGTTATCGTGTGTTGGAGGCCGATTGTTTGTTGTCGGCTACTTCATAATAGCAGTTCAGCGGACTTGTATCTTTTGACTCCTGTCAGAAATGAACAAATTCATTGAGACACGCATGGAGACTTGAATGGGATTTTTATTATTGTACAATTGCCACCGCCGAGTTCCATAATATCGTACTTTCGAGGTACTGTTTGTCTGCTGGCATATGGCATAGGCAAACATTGTTATTATCGTTGCTTCATAATGATAATTATTGTTGTTACTGGACATGTGTACAGCAAACATCGCAATTGCTAGTGATTTCTCTGCCATCTTCATTGGACAGTGTCATAGGATTTCGTGGAAATTGTTAGTGAGAAATAATCTCAAATTCTTAGACACTTACTCTGTGCCGATTTATTTCCACAAATTCCCAGCAGGAGAAATTTTTATGAAAGGCTTTTATGCGAAAAGTCACCTTTCCGTGACAAGGTTTAAATTATCCAAGAAGTAGAATTTTATATTTTCTTGTATTTTGTTTGCAAGCGTCTACTCATTTCCGCTCCTTTTATTAAATTGATCCTAGAGATTTCCATCTTCTGCGAATTGAATCAATGAGAAAAGTTTCTAGTCTTGCCACATCTGCCTCATCTTCTCGAGGAATTTTCTTTTATTTAGCTGACTTACTGTAAACTTCCTCTGTACAAAGATTACGATGCCGTTATAGTGGTACTTTTGCAATAAAGTTTTGTTTATCTGAAGGGTGGAATGGTGATAAACTCAGGAACTGCTGCGACAAATTCATACACTTCTCTTGAGCTGCTACACAGTTTTTGCGAGTGCCTTTCCATCACTCCACGGTGTAATTCTTATTTTGCCCCAATCTGAATAAAAAAAGTAATATTTTTTATTGTCCACGTTAATCAAACAGGATTATGCTAGTAGTGCCCACCCCCTCTGACTCAGATTGGCTTTTTATTGCGATTAACAACGTACCGCCCCGGATGTGGGTGTGGTGCACATTCGCATTTTCGTATGATAAGCCTTATCGCATGCCCGGACAGGTAATGTATAGTGAGCTTGAGCACTTGTTACATTAGATAGGCCTAAATTTTACAGCTTCACTTGTATACAGCCATCCATCATCATACTATGATTTCAGCTTCAACAATAAAATGTTGATTTGACGGCGCTGGTAGTGAATCACGGCATAGCTTATGATAATTTTCTGCCACAATGGGAATAACTCTATATAAGGCAATGCCATTGCATAATAAACAACTTGCGGTTAATCTCAAGCAGTTTTATTTTATTGCACTGGTTGCTATCTCCTCCTCTCCGCAATGGAATGATTTGATGCGAGAGCGACATCCCCGCAAACGCTGTTCGAATCATGTCGTGATGTACTGGGATGAAGGCTGTAGATTAATCATTTGCGTTACACAGGTTGTCTGGTGCATGAAGGGATGGCTACAACGGAGCTTAATGGGATGATGGGATTTCTGGTGGGCGAATAATATTACTGCACACAACTCTTGGCTAGCTTTGCCATTACGTTTTTATTGGAAAACGGGAAAAGTTCAAATGTGCTAATAGAAACACGAAATTCCTCCTTTGTAAGGAAACTTGAAGGTGACTGCCAACCTTTGACATGGGGAATGACTCAATTCAAAATATTCAAATGGAAAGTAATTTTTGCTCTTCACCTGGAATAATGGAATGCTACATTATTGGGCAGGTTCGACAGTCATTGGAGTAAGGCAAACCCAAGCACAGTACCGACAGAACTGTGGGAATGCATACATTTAGAGCTCCATTCCATACACTCATGACATATAAAATTGAGCAAGGAAAGAGTTGAAATTTTTATGAGCTGAGATCACGCTGTGAGCATACAAGGAGGAGAATAATAAGACATACTCTTTCCAAATAAAAAAGTAGGAGAAATTTATGAATATTATAGAAAAAATACCAGTAAAGGCAAACGAGACAAGTATAAGGGACAGTAAGATTTTATTGCGTCATCATGTGACATCATGACACAATATGCTTTTACTTCGTGGAGGATTGTCATTTTTTTCTCGTTCGTTAGCCTCACAGGAAAGAGAAAGGATTTTGGTGCTTTTTGCTCAAAATATTTTATGGCATTCATAAAGAAAGCAGGCAGAGAGCGGAGAGGAAACCTTGCCCATTTCACAACATATTTCTCAGTTTAAAAAATATGTTTCCTTCTATCGGTTATTATTTACAGCACTCAGTTTTTTTGTTTCCGCATCTATCTCCAAAATAAATGACAGTAGATCTGGTGACAGCAGAGATAATAGCTGTTTGTGGACAGATGAATGAGAATGATGAAATATAACTTTTTTTGCTCACTCCTCTTCTCTAGCCTCATCACCGTACAATACTAAAAATTTATTACAAGGCATTATTCATTTTTTTTACTGAAAAAGGATTTAATTTCCAAATCTGGCAAAAAAAAACTTTCGTAATGTTTCACATGCTGCATAATAAGACAAGAAGGGACAAGTGAGTATCATCAAAATTATGCTGACTTGCTTTTTAGGACTATAACTTGACTGTCCGAGGAATATAACGTGACCGTTACAGAATTGTTAATGATGCGGAATGCATACGTATTAGATTAGAAAAGAGAACATATTATGAGCTTGCTCGTTAATATTCCCTCAAGTTAGATGTAAGTCGTTTCCCAAAAGGAAACTTTAGTAAAGACACAATTGAAACTCTTGGGTGGGTGGCTTAAACGAACAGAGATCGTTTTTAAGTAAAAAAAATATATCTTTTTGGAGCCTGAGATTGAGTATTGATCCCTGATGAAAAAGGATACTTTTTTTATATTTCCAAGAAAAGTACCAAAAGTCATATATTTTTTGTGGAGTAAAAGTTACCCATTGCACAATGAAAGTTATTGTATGGATTAGCATTGAAAATAATCAAGTCAGTGATATAAGAAAGGGTAGTATTTTTTCAGTTGTGCTAGAAAAAAAGAGAAAAGGATGGACAGCAGTTAGTAGGCACGTAGTAAATACTTGTGCGTTTCTTACATTACTATCACCCGAAAGTTGGCTGCTCTTGTGTTATATTTTTTGTAGAGGGCTACGGTATATTATGTAACTGATTATTTAAGCTCATCTCAGAGTCAGCCTTATTTTTTCCGTGCCTGTTTTTGTGCAGTGAGTGAGTGAGAGATGAATAGTCATGGAATAGCTCATTATTATGCATGCATACTTTGGAAAATATGTAGGCTTATAAAAAATTGCTTTCTTTTGGTGAAGGAAGTCGAGAAGAACCGTAAAGGTGATGGTGATGCAATCCAACAATAAACAAGAGTAGCATCTCTCTGAAAAGGCAGAGTAGTAGTCATTGTAATAATAATAATAATCGTAATAATAATCATAATATCTGTTCAGAGACTAACATGCATAATAATGTGCTATGATATGGGGGATGATTATAATGGGCTGTGTAGAAATTTCTTACTAGCCTACATTTAGGCAGAGCGGATGGTAGTAATAATGAGGCTCAAGTCATTGCTTTGTGTCTGAGTGACTTAAGCAAGAAGAGGATAAAAACGAGCTAAAGAATTAACGAAAAGTGAGGTAACATTCAGTTTAATGCGATTTTTTATCATCTTTCTTATAAAGAAGACAATGAAGTTTGTAAGAAGGAGCCTGTCTTCTTCCCTCTAGTAGTATATAGGTCATAAATTAGGGTGGGTTTTCATTCCGAGGCGCAGGGCAATTCCCATAAATCAAGGATTGCTATTGCCATTCGAATACAATTTTTTTGTGTCGGTCGAAGGAACCGAAACTACTTTAATAGTTCCATTTGCATATGAACTAAGTTGTGTTGTTGTAGCTTTGAAGAAACAGTGAAGAATAGGGAGAAATTGAAATTGGGAATATTTGTGTAGTAGAAAACGCATAAAAGAAAAAAAAGTTAAGGGGAAAAGATGATGGATTGTTTTTACCAATGATAAAGAATAAAGCATGCTGAAACCATGTCGGCATTTGCATTGTAATTGTTATTACAGTTGAATTGAATCCGCTACCTAATGTGCCTACGCAATTTAATAGTACATTACTTATTAAATGAAGCTAGCAGTTGAGTGAAAGGAATTAATTAAAGGTACAATTATACCGAGGTATTCTTGAATCAATAATGAAAAACAAGTTGAAACTATTGAGCTTGCTTCTAGTGGCAGCTGCGATGAATAAAAGTGTAATTTACTGCTTCCATCTTGAAACAAAACAAAAAAGCTTTCTAATCTTTAAGCCGGATTGGCTGAAGCAAGGCAAATAATTCCGTTCGAATATGGAATAAGGAAAAAGGGATTTTATGCTCATTTGGCCATTTGGCTTTTAAAAATACCCGAGTAGATTGCTATGTGCGCGGAGTGCGGATGATGATGCGATTCAAAAAGTAGAGGATGGATATGGCGAGGTAGTAATGAAAGGCATGAGTTGTTTTTCGTGGTTGAAGGAAATGCTATTAAAATTAGGGATTCTTTTCCCCAAATGTGCTTCAGTTTTCCTGTTATAAGCTAGATATATTTTTCGTATTTATCGTATCGACGTGATTGATTCCATTCCATATGTGTTCCCTAATGACATTTTTTGCCTTTCTCGCCCCTTCTTTTGGTATGAATTTGAAGTAAAGTAGATCCCAGATTAGGGCGAGTTTTTGTTTTTGTGTGAGGAGAATTGCAGGAAATTTTAATTTTAAACTCATTGAAAGTAAGGCAAAAACAGATGGGGAGGTGTATATAGATCTTCTCTCGTTTTACCAGTTTTTGGAAAAAAATGAAGATGAGGAGGGGAGGAAAGACGATACAGCGTAACGTTTCAAGGCTGAGGAAACTTCTTCCAAGAAGAGGGCAACCGTTGCGCTGGGTGAGGATGAAGATGAGGAAAGGAATAAATATGTAGAGCGTTGTAAATAGTGTAGAGCTGACTAGATCAGGGTGGAAAGGACAGGATAAAAACAAAATTTGAGATGGTCGGGTGCAAAAGGAGTCGTCAACTCGAAAGTCGTGATTATATTAGTATCTGGATATAAATAGCTAATGACGAAGTCAAAGTTAAAATAGTTCTCCCTCCGTTCAACTTGAAGCTATTTTTCCAGTGCCAGCGCAAGATTACTACGACTTCTCCTAATATCAAATAGAATGAACATTATGCAGCAAAAGCCATTTATTTGCTAAGATAAAAAGCGCTATACTTGTAGTTGCATCCGTTTTTTTTTTAAAAAAAGAAGGAACGGGATTATATGCATTTTAGATAAAAGGATCAGTAACGGGAACACTGCTTCAGCATTAAGCTAGGCTACGTTGTCGAGGACAGGAGAGAAGTAATAATAGTGTGATAGGATTGTTTTACGGAAATAGTTCAACTGTAGAATTATTTCGGAGATGTTTTTACGCATTTCAAAGTTGTGTAGAGTGCTGCTAGTTTTTATGGCGATTGTACCATATACCATGTCGCGCTAAGCTGGATGGGGAGATGACGAGCAGAGATAAAAAGTTTGCT
>JAHZND010004329.1:0-13648 GCA_027744115.1 Acrocyrtus sp. NNG-2020 | reverse complement strand
AGATAAAATAATCTTCTATTCTGTATAATTCTCTTTCGTGATATAATCGATAATTTTTAGTTTTCTCTGTAATTTCGTACCCATTTTCACACATTTAACTCTACAGGTACTACGACATCATTTCGCATCACAAAAATTATAGCGTTCATCATACACATTTAACTGTAGGTGCGCATTTAAAGCGTATTTTTTATATTATATTGTTACTTTTCTCGATAAATATTTTTTTTACTACGTCTTGCATATCACTACTCTACTAGAGAAAGTAAGTTACACAATACAATTTTATGGGTATACAATTTTCCTATGAGGATCACATAAGTAAAGCTTTACACGATTTTGTGATTGCGAGGTAAAACACGGTCGTCATCATTTAAATACCGAAGGAAAATATGTTTTGTTTAACTCATAATTTAATTAGGTAGCTATTAAGTTTCCTTCAAGGTATGTCTCGTTATTACGTTCTTGTGCTGTTTTTGATATGTTTCGTTATTCATTGATTGCTTCTGACAGTTAAATCCTAAATTAAATAAATTCTGAAGGTAGCACTTGGACGATATTGCATGCACATGTATATCAGATTGAATTGACGTCATAAGTGTATAGCTTATGAAAATGCTGTTGCAAACTAACTATAAGCTAATTACCAGTTGCATCTACTATTTTAGTGTAAGTTAGAGTTTGAGATCATTTAAATTAATTAATCACAAAACTACATCGGCACAGTGTTTGCCTACATTGTTAATAAATTTCGCCATTTCAGATGATCGAAAGACTACTGCGAACAAAGCAAAATTGCCTGTTTGGGTAAAAATGGCGAGAATTATTTTCACTACAGTTGTCCCCTTGTGTTTTCGCTTGCTCACAATTCGATCATTCCAGTACCTGTTTCATCAAGTCTAAACTTCTCTGCAAACTTTGGCTAAAGCTAACTGTTGAAGTTTCTCCACATGCAGCGAATGATGCCAAGCAAAAAATTAGCGAGCTTGGTTGCGGATTGTATGATGCACCGTATCCATCCGGAACGACAGCACCATATCCCATGAATTGATCGACCTTGGTGGGCAGCTATTGAAGCATGAAAAGGGATTGGTAAGTAAATTGAGCACTCATTTTTAGAGTCACGTTGAGCAGGAACGTGACTCGTGACTCAAAATCAGTTCAAATTCAAATCTGAATTTATTAATAAATATGACATTTCACGTTGTGTGGATTCTATTACCTGACTTGTACTCAATTTAAAATTATTTGCAATTTTGAATGTTTCGTCCTGAAATAATTTTGGAGATTCCATTCCCAGCTCTAGCGCTTGCTGTTTTAGTCCCATCAAGTGAACATCAATTCCTTCTCCTAGGATGTTGTCCACCATGATGGTTGTTTGCTTCTCTACTGCCAGGTGAAATTTTCGTTGTTTTTCTGTTTGGTCGTCAGTGGAACTCGGAGACATGGAACGTACCCATTCTAATGCTTCCATAGTTGTAGCACGGATGCAGTCCACCCGACCGAGTTTATAGCGACGTGTAGAAGCGCTTTCATATGTGGCAACCATCCGACCATGTAAGCTGTTTTTGTTAGAGAAAAAACAATAAATTCAATTAAAAATGTCCCTTTATGGGAAATAAAGTCCGCTTACGCAATACAACCTTTGATCATAAACCAAACTTTTATGGTTAATTACCTGAAGTAAGCTAGTTGTAATGCTAACTGCAGATATACGTCGGGGCTTACTTTGCACTTTTTAATGAAATTTTTCCCATAGCTCTCGTAACGGTACACCATCAAATCCAAATCTTCAATCAACCTGGGATTTGCAATTTAGGAGAAACTTAATCAGATTAGATGCCCAAAGCATTTTACAATTTCATTTTGTAGAATTTACTACCTATCAATCTCCACACAAGCTTCTCTCACGGCATTTCTTGATTCTGTGGAGACACTCCATTCCAGTTTGATGGGCTGTGGAATTGGCTCTGGGCCTTTCTCCGCTTCAGCTGCGGCTCCTTCAGTGGCTGCTGCGGCATCTTCGCCCTCGTCACTTTTTAAAGTACCTGCTTTCAGCTTACCGAGAAAGTCATCAATCAGATTCAGCAAGACACTTCCGCCACCATGTAACATTTGATGTAACATGTTTGTTTCGTCCCTGTCTTTTGCCCAGTGTCCTCCGGTCGTCCTTTTCTTCTTGTTATAAGGACTGTTGAAATACTGGGCTGGCAATGGGTCATCCAGACAGATCATAAAACTGCATGTCTCAATTTCGTTCATCGATTGCTTGTTGATATCCTCTAAACAATCAAACATATTCCAGGGAGATTAGAATTAAAAGATTGAAACCGACTAATAAAACAAAATATAGGCATAATTAGTTAATTTACAGTACCTCCCAAAAGTTTAATTCTTTCATCAGCCCAAACAGGCCTCTTCTGAGAGGTAAGCATTCCAATGGGCACGTCATTGTTTGAAGTTTCAGACTGAACGATAGTCTTAAATTGATTGAAAATCTCCTGAGTCGTTAATCTCCGATCTGGAGTTTTTATTGGACACGTAAAGAACTGTAGGTGGGTAAATAATATATAAAGCATTTATTCAGAGTTCATTTAGGTAATTAAAATTTAATTAGTACTTTAGGTGTAAAGTACATACATGTTTTCTGAAAGCAACCACAATGTGATCAGGATTTACTCCTGAAGTATCCCTGCGAAAGTCTCTAGGAAGGCAGGGCACCCTGTAAGAAGTCATCAAGCGATAATGCTGTGCCATGCAAAATGGCTGTCCTGGCTCTCGAGAAGCTGCCGTTTCCACTGGCAGTTCGTTTCTGCACAAAAAGCATATCGGATAAGAAATATGCTTTCACTCTCCATTACTACCTACTTTCTCTCACGCCATCTTCCCTTCTACGATAAAGCTGAGCAGTCTAAAAATACATTTTATCAACACGTTTCTCCCCTTTTTGTAGAGGTCTCTTAAAGCATATCCCTTTCAATACGCATTAGGGTGAGTGAGTGTGTGATGCAAGAGCTAGAAAAAAAAGTTTTTCACATTTTCCCATGACCCAGCCCATCCATGTTTATACTTATCGTTTGGAAAGTGCTTGAAATCGTGTTCTAGTTATGAACAGTATATTTGCTTTTTAATTTCTTTGAAAGGAATTAAAAGGCTTTCACTTGTCTGTTTTTTTCATCTTACTTCTTGTTAGCTTATGGTGAGCACTTAAAAGCTGCGTCTCTGCGATCAAATTTCGAACGTATTAAGGCAAGTTAATTCCCACCGCAGAAATAAAACTACGAAGCTATTGTGGTGCGGTATGATTTCCTCCACTCATATATGAAAGGCAAAGAGTTGTCGTCAAACAGAGCATGAAAACTGTTCACGTCTTGCGAGATAGGAGAATGTGCCCATTCTCTCATTCATTCTCCAATTATACGGCTTATATAACCGAGAAAAAGGATAAAAGGAAGAGCCGCGAACAGAAATAAAAACGAGAAAACTGTAATGTGGACACATGTAACAACATTAGCGAACTAAAGGGAACAGGGGAAGAAATTGGTTCGTTTGGTTCAGATAAGGAAAAGCTTTTCTCGTTCTCGTCTGGTTCGTTACAAATGGGTATGGGGATCAAGAAGGAAAAAATTGTTAAATGACTTGAAAGAGAGTGTTCTCCTCTTTCAGCTTCCCCAGAAAAAAAGCTCGACGAAGAAATTGAAGGAGATAGGACGCCGAAAGGAAAGGGAGGACAAATGGGGATCAGCTGCTAAGACAGGATCAAATTTAGTAAAATGGCATGAAAAAATACATTTTTACGGAAAAGGCAGATTTTTATAGAAATGCTCTGGGATATAGCTATACCTAGTCTGGAGTTTGGATCATACTTTCTAGTAGAATTGAAAAAATCTCCCATTGCCCCATACATGAAGAAAGATACTAAAATTTCGATAAAGAGTGAGAAATATCTCAGATGTATTTGACAAAAAAATAAAATTGCAAATCCCAAGCACGAGTGTAATGAATTGCATATCACGCTTCACAAGTTCATAAATGCTGCAGGGTAAAAAAGAAATCCAATCGCCAACCGCTATAGGCTGGAAAAAGCTATCAAGAGTACCTGTCCAATACATCTTTAAAATCCAGGAGAAACGAAGTGAGTTTTGATGCAAATAGGAGCTGCTCATCCACATTCTGAAATTGCTGAGCTGGTATTACTCCACCGGGATTCGAGTTGATTGGCAGGCATAACGGGTTGTTCATGTACATGTCATTGAGCCACCACTCGTACGCCTGACGGAAATGAAATAGGAAGAGCATTGATATGTTTAAAAGATTAGAACAGCACTAAATTTCTGTGAAACTTTCACTTCTTCATTGGACAGAGAATGGACAAGTCGACAGACAAGAGCGTATTAATTCCAACGTCTTCACCAAGCTAAATGATTTTGTCTGAGGCGCGACAGGGAACATCAGTTTTCCATTTTCAGAGAGTGAATTTCAAATTATTGCGCCCCTTTTACAGAAAAGATATAGGTAAAAAAAATTGAATCCTGAGGGTTAACTTCTCCCTTACCCAATTTTTGAGTTTGATCTGCCTCTCAACGAGATGATGCTGAAGTTCCGGTCCTTCATTCTCAGCCAGTTGCTTTGCTAAATCTTGAGCCCTCTCAAATTGCTCTTGCGGCAAAATCGGCTTGGATTGCTTCCAGGTAGCGTTGAAGTGTTTTTTCCAGCTCAGGTATGGGTAGCTTAGGTAAATCCGGTTGCTGGAATGATGGAGGTAGAAAATAATGTAATAAAATATCATCAGTGCATGACGATCATGCTATCATAACTCACATAGAGAATTTTTTTACTCCGTTGCTTTTATCAGTTTTATATAGAGCTTTAAAAAAGAGACAGTTTTGACATAGAATTTGGATGAATGGCATCCTTCGAAACGAAATGAAAAAAAGCAGATTCAATGGCAGAAGTCGAGTGTCCTTCAGATCTCAAGTGCATGTTTTGCTTTAATAATATTATTTTTATCAATTTGTACAAGTCCTGCATTGGTTTGTAGAACTTGTTTCTGCTCCTTCCTAAATTTTTCTCTATGCTGGAAACATTCACCCATTATTGAACTAGGCAGGGCAAGCTAAATACTGGAACCATTTCGGAGATTTTAAATATTTTAAACCTGTACTGATGCTGATGCTCATGTTATCCTGCCAAGGTTGAAATCTTTTAGAAATGAAATGCTTTTTGCCCTTTCTTAAAAATGACTTTCAAATGCGGTTGTGGGTTGTAATATTAAGAAAATAGCGTTTAAATTTTTTTAAAAGAATTTCTTACTCTAACACCATATGCTGTGCTGTAGTATAGCTGAAGTTAACTACCTAACTACCGCATTTACCACCCTAAAATATTTAAGGGAGATTCTCATAGACTAGTACATAATCTCACTCACTTACAGAGTACGTGGAAAAAAGTCATTTGCGGAAAGAGCAAGACACAGTTGAAAAGTAACGCTTACCCTAAAGTCCCTGAAACTATCTTTAAATGCCTCGTTCCATGGAAAGCCTTACCGCGTGATCGAAAAATCATTTCTTCATCATCAAAATAATCTTTGAAACCTACAGAGATATATGTAGAGGGAGATGTTGGAGATGTGAAACTTATTTTTCTACTTTCCAGTAAGAACTTTTATCCCATGTGGATTTTCTTCCATCGATCCATGTTCCACTTTCGCACTCCCTTTCCTTCACCTGAACCTTCTATTACTTTTTGGTGGGTAGCACAGCCACAACTCACAACTCACTCTACTAAGGAATGGCATGATGGTAAATGGTGAGTATGTGCTTGAACTAACAGCTTGCAAAATGCCTTTCTCACTCGACTAACTAGCAAAAGTAAGCGCATTTATAGAACATAACCGACAAAAAACAGCAAAATGTTTGCTCATATATTAGAGATTACTACAAACGTGCAAAACTGTGCATTACCTACTACCTATAATTCTATCTAGGTAATTAAGGCATTTAAAGATCCAACAGCAAAGTAAATTTATTATCCAAGAATCGCAACTTATTACATGCAGATCTGCCTAATTTCCTGTGAGATTTCCATAAACCACACTACCACAACGTTGTTGCTGTCAATCCCTGTTATTGACCAGCTAATCAAGTCCCTAAAAGCTAACTAGAAGCAACCGCATCATCATCCCAACATCCCTATCAACCTTTCCTCTTTCCCATTACCAGCATTTACAACGTCATGAATGATTTTATTTACTTCACTTCACCAGATAGCAGCTGCTGTTCCTTGTCAATGTTCCTATTTTGTCATCATTTTTGTGGATACAATTCCCATCATCACTACCATCACCCATCACCGTCATCATCCATAAGACTTACGTTTTTTTTACACAAAACCAGAAAATACGAAAATACCCCGACCATGCAATATTCAAGTGCAACTACTAAGGCAGAGAAGAGGGTGAACTGCAACTCGTCTCTGCACCCAAAAAAATACCCATCTGAAAGAAAAGGGCAATGAACACTGCATTTTCTATTTATTCCTTTTTTTCCCCTTCCGCAAAACTCGAAATTTTTTCCGCTCTCTCCCTTCTTATCCTCATCCTCTCACTCTTATTGCTTCCTATTTTCCCAGCACAATAAAAATAGGAAATGATGAGTATTGCTCATAGAGCTGGATAAGGGAAAAAAGGGAATGCTTCGGCGAAAGCAATTGTATCAGCAGAAGATTATCAAGATATCGATGGTACAGTTTCTAGTGGGTTTTTTTTTCTCTTTTTTCTACGCTGGCGAGAAGATTAGAATCGAGATGGGAACGGAAGGTTTTAACAGCCACGGATATAATATCTATCTTTGGCTTAATGGTTAGTATTAAGTAAAGGAAAAAATAGGAGAGATGATGAAGATGGTGCATACACGCCTTCCACTCCCTTTTTCTCCTTCCAAGTAGTTTACTGCTCTGTGCCGCTCTTGCGGATTTTTATTAGGTGTGCTCTTGCAAGGCTTCCAAAATGTAAGGTTGGATTATATTGAAGGTTCCTTATGGCTGCTCTGCTGTAACAATCTCGTTTTCTTCTTTTTTCTTTTTATAAGTGTGGACAGCCATAAGTGATTTATCTTCCCTGAGCTACTGCCGCGTACGTATATTACACGTTCTTCTATTTCCCCTCCCTCACTCTAGCACCGTTCCCCTTTGTCATTGTATTCGAAGCTTAAATTGAGAGAAAGAGAAGAAAAGGAACAAAGCACATTTTCACTTGCCCTATCCCCTTTAATAGAGTAAACCTTAATGGACTTTCTCTCTAAATCCTAATTACCTTGGCTTTTATTACATGTGTATGCGTGTCGGCTAATGAGCCCAGAACAAATCCAACGTATCACTAGGAAAAGAGGGAAAGTGGGAGCAAGCAATGTTGTGTGTCGGGCTTATACTATTTTTCTGTTTTTCTTTTATAATTTGATGCCTGCGTGTCTCATTCCTAGTAAATTGCTACAGTTTCCACTTTGTTCATTCATTCAGTTGTTCGCTCCCTCGTCATTTGCTTGCGTTTGTTTTATGAGTGAAGTACACTGTAATAATGCACAACTGCACAGGTTTTTTTTACCTTGTCTTCGCCTTCCAAGGATGAGCCCCGACCGGAGGTCACCAGGGACGAAGCCCGGTTCAGAATCCGGCCCGGGAGCTCGGTCACCGTACCCTTCCAGCCTGAAAGTAAAAATAAATACAAAAAGTTAAAAAAGGATATCCGAAAGAGTCAGATTGGCTGCTAAGAATATTTACAATTATATTGTAAAAAGGATCTTTTCAACTTGCTAAATGCAGCAATACAAAAAAAACTCCCATAAATTTTGAATTTGAAGCATGCTTTCATTCCAAACAGTTGATATATTTTGAAAGGCAACAATTTTTAGCAGAATACTGATGTTTATCGCATTTACCAATCTCTACGAAAAATTATCGATGAGTTTTTGTCGTAAATAAGAAAATCTAACATTCTAACATGAGTTGATATTAAAGGGGCGCACTCACAGAGAGGGAAAAAAGTTTCCTTTGTTCGTAACGAGCTCCTATTCACTGTACGTGTTTGGCATTATGAATCTCGTTTTCTCTTCCAGCAAACGAAGTGATTCTAACAGAGTCTCTATAATGCACGTAATATTCTTTAACCGATGTTGATGAGGATAAAGATATGGGAAAAGAGAAAATGTTTTGACTGCTACAACCAAGTCGTGTCCTGCATTTTTCCAGCACAGTAAGCCCTAACAATGAGGAACTGAGACTTTTAAATCGAATCAATAAAAAGGGCTGAAGTGCAGTGTGCGGAAACTCAGGAAATACTCAAAGCTTCTTCACAGTTACTCTATTTAATGGGGGTCTGCCTTCCGACAAGTTGGTTTGGAAGGGTTCATTGAGTCATTCAGTGTGAGTTTATTCTGCATGGATTCATCTTCCTGTGATGATTTTGCGTTCACGCTGAATTTCTCCCATCTCTTCGTCTGTCCGATATAGGGGCTAAGCGTAACAAAAAAAATCCTTTCAGAGGAAGAAACAAGCAGGGGCTGGAGAGGGAACGAGAAAGTCAAGTAGGATTGTTGTAAATTGTGGAGATGATGTTAGTTCATGCTCTATCAGTTTAAACAATCACAGAGCAGGCCGTAGGTTTTTTTTACTGTAAACGAATGAGTTAGTATGCAGTAAATCTTGAAACAGCAAAAAACTGCAAACAAAAAAAGACTCCAGTTTGAGTAAGCAGGTTTCAGTCAACACGTATTATGCTGCAATCAAAATTTAAACATATAAATCTTGATTGTCGTGCTATGTTCCTTCGTAAAACATTTTTGCTGTGCATGAATGACTGTTCTGCTTTGTTTCCTGTCTTGTAACAAGTTACCTATTTGAATGCGTGTGTTTTGTACTGCAATCAAGATTCAAGATAATTCAACTTGGCATTTGACATTTCAAAGGGAGCATTTTGCAAAAGCTTCTTAAGTGATTTCCATTGACTCACCAGACGCTAGTCATTAGGACTTTTTAGGAATTCCTTGTTTGTTGAAAGTAGTTTAAATGCGAGCTCTTTTACTTAAAATCATTGAAAATCTTTCTTGCTGACTACCTATTACGTAACCGCTGCTTTGATCTAATCACAGTTTATTATTGGACATGCACAGTAACATGAATCTTATTATCGTATCGTTCCTTATTACCGTATCGTGGGCATTAAATGAAAATGACCAGTGTATTTTTTTGTGCGATTTACATTGCAAAACGTTACTTTCTCTTTCAAGGTTTTACCTAATCTGAGTTATTTTCCATCCTGCAATGGTATAATTTTTCTGCAAGTTTTTATCTGACTAAACAAAGAATTTGGTGAATCATCACCATTCAAATATTTTTTACCATTTACTATTTTTTAGGTTAATTTGTGGTCTGGTTAGGAATAAGATGAGCTGGAAGTTGCGTATTTAAGCGCAAAAAAACAATTTATGCAGAAGATCTATAATAAGAACAATGATAGGCTGTGGGACTTCCTGCAACATACACTGATTACACACCTTCTTACAATAATGATTAATGAGAATCTTCGTCATCCCCACATAACCGAACACGCCCATCCTCGTAGCATGTCAGCCGTTCTACGCTACTAATAATAACACCAGCTGCATTTTTAAATAAATTCCAATTAGCTAGTTCACCGATTCATAAAGTCCTTGCTATTTTACCTGTCACGCTGATGTTAAGCAGGGGCATGCAAACTCATCCAAACAGGATGCGAATTAATAATAGCCAGCATGGTTGCAGAAGAAGATTTAGACTGGCAAAATAACATGGTTCGGGCAGCGAAAATTAAATGTCGAATCACAATAACCATAAGAGAGTTGTCGCTCGTTATCATATTAAAATTGCATATTGCATCACACAATTGTGGCTAAAAGTACTACCTCCAAGCTTGGCACTTTTGTGCCCTCATGCAAGTCAAAACTATGCAGATGCAAATAGAATGCAAAACTGCTCGTTAGCGGAATGAAATGTTGGCAGGGATTGGCTTACATTTAAGGTAGCAACTGCTAGCAAAAAAATATAAAAATGGTGCAATAGTTTACAAAATAACAGTTATTTCAAAAATGACATTTTTTTGTCAGGATTAAGACATTCATTATGCATACCCTTGATCCTCATTAAGATTGGTATTTACCCTTAAGAACCGTATGATTAAAAAATATATGGGTATACATCCCTACTTACTGTCATTGTGCTTTGTTTACGATGTCGCTATCGTCTAGCGCTGACATTGTGATCGCGTTTACCAACTAAATCGTGCTGCCTGAAGTCGGTTTTTGCGTGTTCATTTCTGTGGGATTTGGATTCAGAACGAAATTGAAAGTTGACGTTTTCTTCTCATAGGTACTTAATCGCCGCGGCATTGTACGTTTCGGCGTTCTATATACTGCCACAAAACCATGTGCGTTATAATTTGCTATTTACTGTCTTACGTGCACTAGAATTAAGGGCATTTGGATACTGTCACGCATGACAAAGCACTCGTATTTACTTTTATGAATGGTGATGCTGATGATGATGATGGTCGTCTTTTAGTACTTGTGTGGACGCTCATTAGCAATGCAATGCGTGCTCAGTAACATAGAAAATTTTGCTTGTTTGAATTCTGTTTCAGTTGTTGAATTTCTCATTTACACGCCTCAGGCAGTGGAGCAAATTGTTTTTACGTGTTTGGCAACTTAACTGTGGATTAAATCCCTGGAAAATATCCTCCAAAGAAGTTACGCTTGGAGGTGATATGCTTAGATTAAATTATATTAGAAGAGGTGAACGTAAGGTCCCATCAGCAAAACAGCCTTGTACTTGAATGTTGAAATGTGTACTTGAAATGGTCGAATGGACAGGAGATCCCCATTCTGATGTTTACCTATCCCACGTGATAACAATCGTTTCATGTGAATTAATTAATGTACATTTACCACAGTCGATGATTCATTATCTAATAAATTTGTAATGAGTGGAACTCGCTAGGCAGTAGATGTCTGAAGGAAACGTTATCCATCAGAAAAGTAGGCGTAGAAGTAGGGAGTGTACGATAAGCCTACTAATCCTCCACAAGTTACTTATCATAGGTCGTTATAAGATCTTGATTGAAGGGGTGAGGATTTCATTATTCTTTTTATCGGTATATCGTATATGATCCATTTGAAACTGAAGTATGCGGAAATAATAAATGATTGGTTGGAGCTGTTTTTCACACATTTCATATTTTTATTTCAAGATTAGGTCACATACACGTAGTCCACGTAAAGCGATCTAAGAAAATGTTGCAGTTTATGTTTGTGGGAACCAATAATGATTTCTTTACGTAATTCATGTCTTCTTCATATTGTAGTAAATTTCTACTGCAAGTTACAATTCAAGGACATTTTGTGGCATTCAAAATCAGACTACAAATTGTCTTCGATAGAATTCTACAAATCTAGAGGATGTCCAGGTATTCCTTAGGATTTCCCTATCAGTTATTGGTATCAGCAAAATTTTCGTGGTTGAAAGAAACGATCCACCATGGCGGGTGCCAGTCAACCACAACCGGCTACGCCCTGCTATTTATGTGTAGTTAATACCACTGAAAATTCTCCGCCTATTAAACTTGATCCAAAATTAGGTACCTAAATAGACCAGACGTGAGTCTGATGTGTGCTAATTAGCCTATTATATGTAAATAATTGCAGTACCCACAAACAGCGTAAGCTTATCCCACAGTGGTAATAATACCACATCATTACCAACTCTTAAAATTTTAGTTTCTTGTTACGAGGTCATAATCAGCCAGTAAATAGGCTTTTATACTTGATGCCTAAGCAGAATCAAATTGGTTCAATGGAAGATTTTTTTATTCGCAACAAATTTTTGTTCTCTCCAGTTTCCTAAAGTTCAATCGATCCGCAACAAACGCTCCGTTCTCTACTGTCAGTGCCCTTGCAAACTTAAGCCATGGGAAAAGACAAGTGGATTTCGCACATTTAGCATTTAAAAGCTGGTAAATGTGTACTTCTGCCTTCCACGCAGCATCGTACAACGTCTGACGTGTGTATTGCGTGAGTACACCTGTCTCACTTGATAAGATAAGCGACGAGTGAACCATACTTCTCCGCCTTATCTTGAGTTCATGTGTGCCTATGCCTGCCTCGGCAAATTTTAATATTTACATATTCTTCTGCTCCTGTGATCCGCCTGCTTAAATGACATTGGTTACTGGGAATTACTTTTGCACTCTCTTTTTCTAGGAATTTGCATCAATGAACGCGAAAAATCGCATTTTAAATGTTTTTGAGGTCATTGATTATACCTTTTTTTGCTAAACCATCTTACTAGCTTTTTGGCTACCGCTGCGTTGTTTTCTTGAGCTCGGCTTAAATTACTCCTCCTTCGCTTCACCACTTTCCTCCGATGAAATGATCATTTTGATTTACCTTGTAAGTGGCCTAGCTCCAATTCACGTAATATAAATGCTTTCAAGATAAATTATATAGTGCATTTTCGTAGAGCCTTCTCTTTTTTTGCAAGAGGTCGGAAAAACCAAAAATTATGTAATCTTTATGAATATGAAAAATAAATATTTTTAAATGTTACACGATAAAAAAATTTGCAATGATATAGCACGACGCGTGTGTCCTGGCTTAATTTAAGGTCCTGCAGAGTGTCGAGTGTCCCTAAGAAAAAAAATTGTCAACAAATTTATTTTTTGCTTGTTAGATCCAAGAATTAACGTGTGAAGGTGGAACTTGATAAAAACACACGAGCGTAGTAAAGCAGAGTCAAAGATTCGTTTGCAATTAGCGAAGAAACTGATTCCGTCATCATTTTGAAATCAGACAGCCCTACAGAGCACAATGAAATGTCAAGGAACAGGACACACGCAATTCATACATATTTTAGGTATTTTCCTATTGCAAATATGCTTGTTCAATAGTGCTTTTGTTTCCTGTAATGACAAGACAATTGCGATTGTGACCGGAAATGTAATTTGTGAGATAATAAAGAAACCCGCAGCTAATAATAAGTTAGGCATACGTATTTGTTTTCTTTACGAACAGTGACAATCCTGACGGGCTGAAAATGCTGCGCTCGTATTGCGGAACACCAAATTTGATTGTTTTACGGATGTTTTTAAAAAGTTATAAACCCTGCGTAATAATGATCAGAAGGTAAGACAGGCGAAATTCTAAAAGACACTGTAATACGTTGCTTATTGTGTGGTTTCATGGAGAAATTATTTTTCACAGAGATGTGAGCCATTTACTAGAACAATGTTTCTTATCTTTACTGCAAATTTACTGCTTAGTTTCTATCATTGTAATTGAGTATAATAAATCCAAGTCTAAAATGAATAGAAGACGGATTCTAAAAACTAGAAAAGGAAGCTGTCATCTGAATTTCGGCAAATCTTATTGTTGAGATGCGAAATTGTTATGGTTGAAAGTGATTCCAGGTATGTAATTCAATTAGCTATATATGTAGGGAGGGATGTTTGCCCGTCAACGGTCTTGGTGGCGCCACACAAGTAAGGAATGAGTAAGTCGGACTTGGTTTATTTCTAAATAAATGAAGATAAATGTCGCCATCAAGGAGTATAAATTTTCCGCAATCT
>JAHZND010004328.1:0-19868 GCA_027744115.1 Acrocyrtus sp. NNG-2020 | reverse complement strand
TAAGCGGCACTCCTCAATATTCAATAACAATAGCATTTCATTCCTCACTTCCTTTGGTTCCTTTCCGTTGAGTCAAGAGCCTGTGCCTAATTTGACTGTGGAAAAAATGTATAGAAATCTACAATCTGGATTTTACTTATAATATGATGAGTTCGTTGACAAGAACGCTGGGCAGTTAAATAGGTATCTTTATCATCGTTCTAATTTCTACTTTCACATATACAATGAAAACAAGAGTAAATGGACAGTGGTAGATTTAAGAGACTTTCTTTAATTTTTCTTCTTCCGTCATACATGGTTTCTGCGTTTCATAATAATAGGAAAGAGGAAGTAGAAAGCTATTGAGTGGTTCTCCTCCAAAGTAAAATAGGATGTGAAGTAAATGGAAAACAGTTTTTACCAGTTTTTTTTCTTTCTTCTTCTCCTCTTCCTTCTCCAGGAGCGGAAAATACATGCCTATTGCTAATGCACGTATATTACTTTATCTGGCTTGATTGTACACACCTATAAAAATGGTGAGCCTTTTCTTCTTTCTCTTCATCGGAACATAGAAAAAGTATTCCGTTGGAGGGACGTAAAATGCAAATATAAAAAAATTAGCATGTGTTGGTATCCTCCCCACTATTTTGGGGGAAACTGTGTGAGCGGCAGAAGAATTTTTTTTCATTGGAATGTTAGGCCTTTCCTTCATATTTCCAGTTACAAGTTATCTCCAAGTCCAAACGCTAAAAAAGAAAGAAAGAAAAAACATATAGGAACATTCTTATTTTGAACCGAAATTGTGTGGAAGAGAGCGTCTATCGCGAAAGAAAAAAAAATATATCCATGCGTTCTTCACATTCTCTTCCCTGTGAAAAAATAACATTGGGTAGGTATATCCCGTATCAAGTATCAAAAGGGTGCAATATAATGAAATGAAAAAAAACGACATAAGCTTTTTCTCAAGTGAAGGTTGCTCCACGTTGTTGAGCAGGGAAAGTTTTTTTTGTGCCTAGCCTGTGCTCTTGTGAGCTGCGCGGCTCGAGAAAAAAGCTCTTTTCCTTTTTTTCCATATATAATTTTTTTTATTTGGGTGTATGGCGTACGGCTAGAGAAAAAGAGAGGGCTAATGCCAAACATGAATAGATATTTTCCCTTCTGTGCTCAAATAATTTTCAGTGTAAGGGAAAGGCCCTCTTTTTTCTTTGTGTTTGGGATTCATTTTTGTTCATTTTCATTCCACCCCGTGTGTTCCTCTCCTTTCTCCAGTGTTGCTACTTCTCGCTGGAGAAAGGCTATATAAAGTGTGGAGGATGTGGATGCTCACTCCCAGGAAAAAGGAACGAGACGGGGAACGAGAATATCAGACCAGAGACGAGGAGCTGGCAAGCTAGGCGTTCGTTCGCATTTTTTTACTTTCAGCACGGCACTTTCAACAAAAGCGAAAAAAAAAATTTTTTGAGGGAGAAAAGAAGCGAGGCAGCGAGAAAGGCATAAAGGGAAAAGTACAAGCGGGTTCTCGTCACAATACAAAAATATTTATTCCGAGCTGTGCTCTTGCTCCGGCTTCTTCCCTATATCAAATCCGTTCTTAGCAGCGCTCTCGCTCAGAACTGACCTACTCCTGAAGCGAGCTGGTTGTGTACTCTTAGCATTTCTCTCGACTTTTGTCTGGTGTGGAGAAAGCCTCGCAAAATAGGAAATTATTTTCTACTCCCTATTTTCACTTGTCATCCACTCACAGAAAAAAATATCTTCTTCGGTAATCTACTCTCCGACGTTTTCACAGTTTTCCTTAAACCGTCATCAGATCAAACTGTAAACTAAAAAAAACTGTTATATTGGTAGCGGTGAACTTTCAAACGTGGACGGTGGATAGGTGGAGGGGGAAGCAGAGCAGAAAAGAATATTTTTTAAATCGTTCTTTTTCTATCTAACAAGAAGATTGTAAGACAGTGTTCGGAATTATTATTTTTTAGCTTGTTTGTTGTCAGTCAAAATTGTCATCTTGAGATAGATGAAAGATTTCTCGTTCATTTTCCCAAACATCATCATCATCGTCAAGCGCTCTGCCAATTAGCCGGATGACTTTGTCTTGCTCTAGTTCATTCTGGAACACCGGAAAAGTAAAGAGTTTTTGAGAATTAGACAACATTCGAGAAAAACTGAGATAAATAAAATCAAAAATTTCCCGCTGTCATTCTCACATTTCTCCGGAGTGGAGTTTGTCTGTTTTACGAAAATCCAGACAAGGGCGGAAAGCATGTAGAGTAGAAAGTTGAACTGAGTCTTGATTGGCTACATTGTACCTGCAAAAAAATCAAATCAAAAATTAATTTCAACTTTTCTCCAACTCCCTTCTTCATTCTAATAAAATATATATGTCCTTCGCTTCCTTCGCGTTTCGGAGTTCTACTGTTTTACACAGTTTTCCTATCAAAACTGCTCACTCCAGCCCTTCGGAGAAAAGCCCCTTGTTTTCCAGTGATGTAGCCCTAACTTTAATTGCGCCGATTTTCGCCGGAGCCCAACCAGCTAAAAATTCATTTTTTGACGAGTCAGCCCACAACACACTACTCTACAGCTTGTTAACCCAACCGATCATGTGATTTTCCGCTCTTCGCAACAAAAAAATATTTACCAAAATATATCTATTTTAATGTGAAAAAAGCCGTGTCCTCATCAATCCATTCAAAATAGGGAAAGCCAAGAAGAAAGTTGGATCAATGCACATTTCCACGGCGGGTGAGAACTCAAAAAACATTTTTTAACTTTATTTTTACCTATTCACTCGCACATTTTCTCCATTTGTACTACCAAAAAAAGATATATTGTCTTTTTTGAAAAAAAACTCTCCTTCCAAAAAATTATATTTATCATGCTAAACTTGCGGAGTAACTTCTCCCTTGTAGTTTTGTATCTTGTACTATTTTCATGTACTTGAAAAACTGCAACTTTTCCCTCTTGTCAATACAATTTTTGTACATAAATCCCTGCTCCACTCTCTATTGTGCGCACCCTTCTTCTCTCTCTTGACCTACTTCAAGGCACAAACTTTTATTTTTTTCTAAGTATTTCCGAACAAAAGCAGCGAAACTTTTTTTCTTTAGTTGAGCATCGCATCGTCAGAAAAAGAGCAAAAGAGGAAGAAAAAAAGGGCTTCTGACTTTTTTTTCAAAGTTTCCCATTATAATGACACTGTAATAATGGCTAATGTAATGTGTGTAGGAGCGAAGAGAAAAAGGCACATGTCTGAAGCTTCATTGAGCATGTATTGAGGATAAAAAAGGGAAAAGGAAAAAAATTCTTTTCCCCACTCTTAAAAGCTTCAGCCTACCAAACCGCTTTGTATTCATTTTTCCACTGTTGTACCAGTTTAAAAGGTGGAACATTAGCTAAAAGCTGAAAAATCCCTAAAAAAATATAAAAAGAGAGGAATAAGCCGAGTTACAAGCCAACTTTATCTCCCCCGTGCATCTGGAGACGTGAGATCATCATCACCTCCTTTAAAAAAAAATTTTTTTTTGCACTGTGAGGGAGGAAAGCCAATGCTAACAGCACTCTTTTTTCGGTCTTATTGGTCCCTCTGTGTTTACACAGACACGACATCGATACAATCCCTTCCTTTATTTTTTGCTGCTGATGACGGTCTCGATAAAAAGTTATTTTCAGGAGAGAAAGAGAAGGAAACAGGGACGGGACATCCCAGATTACACCTACTTTTTTTTCTCCCACCACCTCCAGAATATAAAAAAATGTCTTACCTGAGCAGCCTTTTCCTTTCTTTTCTTCTGAGAAAAGGAAACCCGGACGTATCCATTTTTTCACCTTTTTCCCCGCAACAGATTTCTCTTTGGTACCAATTACAATGTCAGAGGAATAAGCTTCGCCAGACAGCTTCCTGCCTTTTATTTCATTTTCTCATTATTCTCTTTTTTTTCGTGTAAGAAAAAAGAGGGAAAATGACAGGGTCGTGTGCAGACTACGTTCTTTTTTTGTTACCTGTCTCATTTACTATCGCTGACAGGTGGAGAACTCAGAGAGCAAGTCTCATTTATATCCCGTGTATTTTCAAAAGTAGGAAAAGGTGTTGCCCTCCGCTGTTTATTGTAAAAATTGTGTACTTTTCTTTTGTACAAGTGTCTTCCCTCTAACCTGTGTGGTTGGACATGGGAAAATGCGCGCGAGGAGAAAAAAAACTTTTTTTTTAACATGCGGGGACCAACTTTTCACCTTGTTTCCTTGTTCAGTTGTTTCCTCGTTCGTACCCTGGAAAAGTCCATAATCCTGACACGATAAAGGAAACTGTTTTCCCTTCACATTCCTCTTCATTCCAGCTCTCCTTTTTTGCCTTCCCATTAACTTTGAATTTTTGGAGGGGGACCAACCTAAACAAAAATAACAGCGTGTTCATTTCATTAAACAAAATGGGGAAAATATGACACCAACTTCTCGTCCAATTACATTTCCACCTTTAGCCAGGAATATAGAGGAAGCCACTTTACACATATGAGAATGACAAAAAATATATATATAAATATCCCATTTCTGTACGGAGGGAAAGGAGCGCATGAATAAATTGGCAAAACTAATGCAAATCTCGTTGCCCTCAATCACAGTGTGAGAGTGTATGAGCCAGCTAGCTAAAAACTAGTGAGTAGTCCTCCTCTTCCCTGCCATAATATATATTCTTTTAGGTTGTAGGGCTACACATATGCCCCGTGCATAATGGCCCATGTGGGGGTCGTCATTTTCATGCTCTTCTACTTTATACGGATATTGCCATTAAACTCATCTAAAGGATATTTGATGTCTTTCTATATATTTTTTTTCTTCATAGCCATACGCGATTTTTTTGTATGAGAGGAGTGCAAGGGAGAAGAAGTGAAAGAGAGAGAGAGAGAGGAAAAAAAACTTTTTTTTCTCTTCTATTTTTCTCCCTTATAAGTAATAATAATATAACTTTCAGCTATGACATTTTTCTTTTCAGCCCTTGTCTTGTAATGTCCACATTCCCACATTTCCCATAGAGGTGTCTTTCCACCTTCCTCAATTCAATTGATACATTTAGAAATAATAGATGGAATAACTTTTTCATACCTTTCCCTTGGATTGAGACTTGGCGAAATAGGATACACCAAAAGCCGTATAGACATATTTGCTAATACTGGACAACTTCATATAAAGATGAGAGCGGACAAGTTGCTTTTGCTACTGTGCAGAGTACGGTTTGTACGTGTACTGGAGAAAGTTATCTAAATGCCACAAGAGAAAAAAAATTTTTACTGTGTACCAGAAAGAAAATAAATGTGAGGGAAATATCCGTGGAAAATGAATGGGAGAAAGAAGAGCGGATGTGATATAGGAGCTCTCTTGAAAAAAGTAAAAATGTATGTGATGTCATCCATGCAATAAAAAAGAGAGCTGTGGGCATACCTCCAGTCCAGTTTTTTCAGGTTAAGGTTTTTATTCTAGGAGGAAAGGAAAAAAAGGAGGGGAATCATGTTTCATTTAAATGATATACAAAAAATATATAACTAAGCTGTAGCTCATAAGTTGGGGACAAAGGTCACAAAAAATATTTTTTAGTAAACTTCTTCAAAAATATCATAGTACTATGGCTGTGTAGCATGTGTCGTAAGTCTGTTTACATTCTGAGAATGAATAATTTTGTTACTGGAAAAAAATATGTGTGAAGGGGAAGACATCTGCTAGTTCCCCTGAAATATTTGTAGCTGAAAGCATCATGCAAATTTGTATCCACTTTGGGAAAGGCAAAAAGGGATAAATTTTTAGTAGTCGCTAGTCACTAGTGGGGAGTGTGGGGAGTAAAAAAAGTTATTTTTACACGGTTGGCATGCTCCCTCTATCTCTAGCTCATTGTGATTTTTTTACTGGTTTTTCGGCTCCTGTGGCCAGTCCGACCATAGAGCAGAAATTTTTATTGACTTTTCTGGATCACCAAATGATGAGCTTGTAATGAGAATAAACCAGTGTGGTAATCAGACCAGGGCGGGAGCTGGAGAGGGAAAGGGGAAAATAAAATAACAAATCTGGCCACTCACTCTCACATCACTAACTCTCTCCACCCAATATACTTTTATTTTATTGCGCTTCATTTAACTTTAAAAGCTATTATATTTCCACATTAACCTCCTGAGATTAATATAATCATCTATTATGATCACCAGCCAGAAAAAATGCATTATCGGGCGAGGACCATCACGATCACGATGAGCAGGAGTAGAGTGCAGTGGTATATCCATATAAAAAATCAGGAGATGGATTGAGCTTCTCTCCCACTCGGTTTTATTTTGTGCTGGTGAAAAATGAGAAAGGCTTAAAAAGCGTGTGAAGTGTAAAAACGACTACGTCTGGGAAATTACATTATTAACCCAACATTAAATGCCCTATATTTCCCCTCTCAGTATCCTTTTAATTGGGTAATATTCTCCGTGTTTATGGCTATCACATGCCAATTTCACTAAAGCTGAATTAATAAAATCCTCTCCGCCGTTGAGTGTCAATATTCCGTATCATTGACTCCCTTCATTTTCCGTGTCTAGGAGCCATCCCATATAAATAGTTAGCTTTCACATCCACCACTTCCACCGCTCACTAGTCACTACACTCCTGCAAAAAAAACTTTTTATATGCCCTCACACACTCATATTAATAAGGCAGTATAGTAATAACAACCCGTCTCTATGTGCAATCTGAGCTCCTCTCCAGAAATAAATGTGTTCCCGTGTGCTCAGCCCTTTCTCTTCTCCAGCTCATAGCTGGAGTGAAGAGAGAAAGGAGCTCACAAAAATATACTGGAATCCTTTTGCTCTCTCGTCTCTCCAGAGAGGATTGTTACAATAAAGTAGTGAGATGGGCACAAAAAAAAATTTCTCCAGTACATATACCTGGGTAATAACTATCTTTTCTCTGGAATATAAACTCATGCTGGATCACGGCTTCCTTTATGCATTTTCATCCAACGACCACTTTCATTCCCGCTAAAAAAATGTATACGATGAAGGCAGGGAGAGAAAGAGGAAGAGTGAGTTAGGTGGGTAGACTCCTCATCATCATGATCATCTCATCTCTCTCCTCTGCTGGAAATGCTTGTTGTTTTTCCACTTCCAAAATCTCATTCAATTGTGAGTTGTGTGCGGGGCAATGTAATCGTTTACTCATTATTGCATCACCTGCAATATAAACTGTCGTTGTCAGTTCGTAACAGGAGGGAAATGAGAGCGAGAGTGAGAGTAAAGTGGACATTTATATTTTTGTTAGGGAAGAAAATGGCATTCCGCTTTATACCATCCGCTAAGTCTTTCTAAATGGTGTCGCGCTTGAGTTCAGCAAGGTCTCTGAAAAAAACTGGAAAACAGATTCCACTTTGAAAGATGTATGGAAAATGGAATGAGAGAGAAGGAAATCTGCTCACTACTCACTACTCACTACTCAGACACAATTTTCCTAGGCATAGAACAATTTTCATTAAAACAAGTCATCATCAGCTCTCTTGTGGAAATAGGAGACTTTCTGGGATGCTCTTTTCTGGTGTTCTGGTATTCTACTTCTGTTTGCATCTCGGCGGAATCTTCTTTTTTTACAGAAAAATAGATATACTAACTCCAAGGATAATAAGTTTTTGAGGAAGATTGTCTGATATGGAATGGGTAGGGAGAGAAGTTTATCTTATGCGAAAATCGTGCTTTCTCCTCCCGCTACATATTGCAAATCCCGCCAGCATTGCCATCATCATCCCAGTTTTAATTCTGTCTAATGTTTGTAATGTGACAAGTATCCCATCTCGAATAATTTTCATATGTGCGTGTGTCCTCCACTTTTACTACACCGGAATACTACTCCCCGGCCGTATTTTCGGGATGATGAGACGAACAGATCCAGCTTTTATACTGGTGATGATGGCACAAAATAAGCTTCCTTCCTCATCTCGTACTCGACGACAATTTTCAAAGAAGCTGCGGAGTTTTCTCCTCTGCCCTCGAAAAAACAATATGTAGCATTTAGTGAGCACATTGTTATTATGTAGATAGTTAGGCAAGTCTGGCAATCGCTAATTTAAACCTCCATTTGAAATGCAAAATCCCATTTTCCGTGTTCCCCTCCGAGAGACAGAGAGAGGTTATACAATCTCTTGTTTCGAGTAGAAAAGTGGAATGGAAAGTAAAAAAAATGTTATATAGTCAACTTCACTTCTCACTGCTCACTCTATCTCTTTCCCATTTTGAACGTCTTCTCAAAATGGCAAACGCAGAGTGGCTTTTTCTCTCGCTAAGTACAATGAAATGCAAATTAAACGCTTGTACTATGCTGGTGGTTGGATGGCTTCTCCCTCCAAAAATATGTATAAGCGCTTCCTATATCGGGAAAGTTGTTTTAAGTAGCAAATTGCTTCCGAATTTTTTTTTCTTGACTGATGGAGAAAAAAAAAGAAAGTAAAGAGGGAACAGATTGGTAACAAGGTTTCTGTTTGTTCTTCGTTTTCTCTTCTCATCATTCCAGAAAAAATACATTTACTTGTTTGCTGCTCTGTTGCAAAATCATGTTAGGTAAAACACTAAGAAAACATTTTCTGAGTAGTTGAGTGGGCGGAGGGAGGGAAAAAAGAAAGGAGAGACAGGCACACGAATAACTAAACGAATGCAAGTGGAGCTTTCCTGTGATTTAATTTCCGTGAAAGCTCCCCCTGTCGTTTCCGTTTCGTCAGCGACATGTGAGCCATAAACGCAAGACGCACGGGAAAAATTCTTATTTTTTTACTATCGCTCTCTTGATTATAAGATCTTGGAAGAAAAACGGGACCAAAAGAGCCATTTTTTTTACAACAGCGGAGAAAGAGGCTTTTGACAAGTCACCTCATCTCAGAGCCCATTTCATCTCCCCGTCATGAAGATTCTTTTTACAGTTTTTTAATGATGATGCAAAGTAGTCGGCTAATTGCCTGCTAATATATTCTTTATTAGTGGAAAGCCTACAAAAAACTTATTACTTCGTAAAATATTTATTTTCCCACTTTTTTCCAATTAACCTTGCCCCGTGCGTTTTTTTTTTCTTTTTCCCTACGTATCTGCATCTTTTCACCTCATTTCAAATTTTTTTTACAGAATGAAAAACTTTTTTTACACGTCCTCGCTCACAATAATATAACAGGAAGGGCTTAACACTCTCATTTCGTTAAGAGATTTTTTCTCTAGTACTATAAGCACTTCCAGCACCAGCCTTTTTTCCTTCGTGTGAGAAGTGGATAGGCCAACAAAAAAGGAAGTTTATGCCCTTATCCTGTGTGATCATCTTGAAAACGAAGCGAAGAGGAGGCTCGAAAAAAAACTTTTTTTTCACAGACTCAACTTTTCTCCCTCTCCACCTTATTTTTTCCATAGAAGAAGGGAACTAGGACAGAAAAAAGAAGAAAAAAAAGTTTTTTTTCTAAGTGCATGGCATCCACACACACACACACATACCTCCTCAGACGAAAAATGTGTGACGCGATCAAGGTAGAAAAAATAATGTACATTTCCTTATAGTCTCGTATCCTGCTTTGGTCGAAAAAATGCATTCCCTCACTAGTCACTCTATACAGAGAAACGGATGAAATTTTTTTTTCATTGAATTCTCGCTTCCTTTCTCGTTTCTCGAACACGAAAGAAAATAATATGGCTGAATTCATTTTTTCTCTCTCTCTTCTTCGTTCCCTTCCTCCTTTAGATTTTTTTCCTTTCGGTTCAGCTGAGAAGAAGTGTTACTTTCTTTTCCAAATGAATGTATCAGAAAATAAGGGAGCAAAAATATATATATATAATGGAATGTACAGGGGGAAGCCAAAGTAAAAAAAAGTGCACAGAAAAAAGTCTCTCTTTTTCCCTCTCTCCACAGAGTATAGTAAGTAAAGAAAAAAAGTTTACTTTTTGCTTAGAGGTAATCTTTTCGTTTCTTTTTTTGTTCATTTGTAGTAGTCTCAGGTTGCGTGTATATCTGCCGTACGATCGAAAATGCCAGGATGTAATATTATCCCCAAGGGAAGGGGGAAAATGTGTTGGCAAAGGCTTCTATAATTGTTTTGATTGCTTTTGTTTCACCTAGACGAGCACTGAATTCCACAATAAACAATTCACAAGTCAAGCCCAAATCATTTTTCACTTGAAAACTGAAATGAAAGGTAGGGGAAATGGTGGAGAAGCCTTTATAGTGAATGGGAAAAAAGGAAAAGCGGCAAAAAACACGTATTTCTGTTATTTTTATCCAGTGTCGTCTCCAGCAGTACAGTGTACACTGTACTAACTTGTATTCTGGATAGGATGGATTGGACATAAAGATTGGGATATTTTGTGTGGGTGAAAATAAAATATGTGCTGCTCCCACTACTCTCGGTTATCGGAGACCTTCTGTGTTTTGTGTGTTCATAATAACCATTTTCCGGATGGTGTTAGTGTGTTTTTAATCTATGGAGCGAAATTTGTCTTCTTTCTCCTTTCTCTGTGAGCCACCTCAAATAAATCTTTTTTTCGTGGTGTGGTACAATGTTAGGTCAGGTAAATAACAATTCTCTTCTCCTCTCTCCCACTCTCTTTTTTGCCCTCCCTCTCTTTCTCTGAGGTAAACCGCAAAAGTGTTTTCTCTTGCACGCGGGAGCGTACACAAAATTGCTCAACTTAAAAAATAGAAAGGCACATACGGCGAAGGAAGAGTGGGAGTAGTAGAGCCAGTGGCAGAACCAGTGGCAGTAGCAATATGGCGTGGCTAGCCCAAATAAATATATTTATATATAACCCTCATCATCATCATCAACAGCGTCATCATCCAAAATCATTTTTATTGCTCATTCTAGTCCCTTCTCTAGTCTCCCTAATGATGTGGAGGCTCCTCTTTCCCGTTCCGCTCACTTTTCCGAGAAGTGTGCTCCCATGGCTATCCCTCTATCCTGAACTGGAGCACAGCTTTAAATTCAAAGTATGACTGGCAATCGGAAATAATTTCCTAATTACGATACTGAGTTCATTGAAAAAGCAGAAAAGAAGGCATTGAGAGCAGAGCAGAGTCAGACATACTCCGTCCAAGTCCCACTTTTTTTGTCCATATCAAAGAAAATCTGAAAATCCAGAGTAATTTTTTTATTTCGCTAGCTCCAGCTTCAGCTTCAGCTGATAATGATATCAGCTCTCGTTCCCTCACAGATATTATATTTCGCGGTTGTATTCGCAATAATTTTTTTGCATGGGTAGACAGCCCAGAAATCCTGTTCCTCCTCCATTACACTATTTTTCTAGGGGATTTCATCTGCGAGAGATTCACTTTTCAACATGAGCGATGAAAGGTGGTTTGGTTTTCCTCCGATTTTCTTCCAATTCCACACTGTACAATTCATCCTCCTTTTACGCCGTCCAATTCCACATCCACGTTTTCTCTTTTTCTCCCTCCGCTGCACAAAATTTTCTGCAAAAGTTGCTGAGAAAACCGTTGATAAGGAGGGTTTTATGCATCGCTGAAAAAAGATAGAAAGTGGAGATTTTCTCCCGTACGTATTAAATGCATTCCGATGAGAAAGCATTTTCAAAAAAAAATGTTGGCAGCCACCACCTCGCTATTCTCCTTTCTCACTCTCCCGTCTAGAGAGTCTTCTTTTTTTTCAAGATATATTTTTTTCTGGTTCAATCGTCTTCCACAAAAAAAAGAAGTGTGGCTGACTACTGCCTAGCACTGTGGAAAATGAAACTGGAGAGGATATCACATGAGCTAACTTCACAATGAGCTTAAAATGTGTGTCTCCGTGAATGAGCGCTCTTGTTAGGAAAGAAACAGCGAAGGGAAAAGGAGAGAAGGCTGGGTCTTCCCTTCCCGATTTTTTTTGGTGGAGTCTTCACCTTCAAGGAATACAAGGGATTCTCATCGATTAGCCATTTGAATATTTTATTGGGCTGCTATCATCCGCTATCCTCAAATTCATTCCTTCCTTTGCATTTTTTTCTTCTCGATAAAACCCTTCGGCATCATCGGCACACACCTCTCAATTCGTAATATGTGTGGTAGTAAAAATATATAGATTTCTCTATTTTTTACCGGTGAGCTCTCTCTCCTATTTCCCCTTTTTTCTTCTATTAAACTGCCAGGAAATGGAATCGGGTTATAAGGAATTGGAAAAGGAAACTGGTGAGGAGGCTCACATTCTCCAGATAGGAAGCTGAAAGATTTAGATGTCTGTCTTGGAAAAGAGAGAAGAAGAAGAGAGAGATTCTCTCTCTCGTTTTCCTTTCCCGTTTCCGTTATATTTTTTTGGGATGTCTGTATCGAAATTATGGATTTTCATTGTGGGGATAACGTCAGAAAAATAAAGGGGAGAGTGGTAAAGGCATTTACGTGAGTGAAAAAAATACTTCTCACGTGTGTCGGGAAGAGACAAGCATGCTAAATAGGAGAAAAAGATGAGTATTGCGTAGGCAGCTGCCTCTCCCTTCTTTTACTAGAGTGATTGCGTAGGCGCCAATTAAGTGGCGTGTCTAATTTTAGTAGCTTTTTGCGAAATGTGCAATAGTATGCAAAAATAAATATTGCATGCGCCTACCAAAAAAAGCTCTCCTATTTTATCCCGGAAGGAGTTCCCTGAAAGTGAATGAAGGAAATGGGGAAGGTAAACTGAAACGATTTTTTTTCTGGGGGCTGGGCCGTTCTATTACAAAAAAGGGAAGTTGTTTTTAGGCATGCATTTTCTCCGAAAAATACAGGAAAAGGGGAAAACATCTTCTTCCTTTCTGCATATTATTACCAGATAAAAAAAGAGAATTTTCCTTTTTATACCTGCCTTTTGCATGGCATCCAGTATATATTTTTTCCTTTTTTTGCAGGGTCCACGAGGAAATAAAAATAGTTTTTTTGGAAGGAGAGAGAAAATGTTTTGTAGGGGGAAGATGTGAAAGCATTTTTATTATTGGCGGGAGTAGGAGGAGAGAAAATATATATGAAAAGAATGATGTGGGAGAGAAAAGAGTGGATGGAGGAGAGAAGCAGGTTGTGTCTATGTAAAAAAGAGGGAAAAATTTGACAGGAGAGTAAAAAATGTAGGGACTCATGCAACTCTCCATTTTCTGTTGGAGATAGAATATGCCGCGGTATACACCGCCACCTTCCACACATACCACCACATCCACCCTAAAGACTAGAAAATGGATACCTTCATCATATGGAAGAAAAAAAAAGTCTGGAAAATATACTTTGTGAGGGAGAGAAAAGAGAGAAGCCAAGAGAGAGAAATGAAAACCAAGGTCTTGTGGACTCATAATTTAGCTACTTAATTATGCATGTATCCCACCCAAACTTATATTATGATCAATGAATGTACATCAGGGAATGAAAGTAAAAAGGACCTGGAGAACTCTGGAGAAAAAAAATGTACTGTGCACAGTTGCTCTTTTGCCTTTCCTTCTGAAATGCATTTATGTGCTCTGTTTTCTGTGTGGGTACTCCCAACAAAAAAATATATGTATTTATACGAGGATTATTTAGTACAATCAAATTTTGTGAAAACCTTTTTCCTCCAAGTGGGTAGTGGGTTTCCTCATGGCGTGGAGGAGAAAACCGGCACACAAATATGGGCATACTTGCTACTTTCCCTTATAACAAATTACGAAACTGACAAGGAAAAGGGTGGGTAAGGTTACAAATTTTCGGAGAGTCAGTTGGCAATAGAATAGAAAAAAAAGAGTAGTGACTAGTGACTCTAGTCTTCTTCTTCTCTCTCTCTCCGGGTGAGAGTGTATTTTACATCTATTTTATGGGAGCAAGTGGTTATACGGGCTAGCCAGCTGGGTTAGATTGCATATTACATTATTTTGCATTACATCACCGAATGGTCATGTCAGTCGGTCTACATGTTTTCACTCTTCCCGTTTCCCCAAGCAGTGAGGAGATCGTGCGAAAATATGTATAATAAATATAGCGAGAGCTGATGTGAGGCTAAGTGAGTTTAGGCCAGGCTATTTTACTAAAAAAGATGGAAGGTGTGTATATCATATTGAAAAGGTATTCCTGGAAAGGTAAAAAAACACTTTCCTACTTTACATCTGTGGCTGTTGTGCTTGTTGTGAGCGGGGAAGAGATGAAAATATATGAAGCTCGTGTATCTTCTCCAGCTAAAAATGTTTACAAAAATTGTGTATTGGTGGATGTTGGATGTGGATGGGAAAGGTGGAATGTGGAGGTGGTACACGGGAATAACTACACGAAGAAAGGAAATTGGAATGAGCTGGGAAAATAAGGTGGATTGGATGCTATGTTAAGGGCTTGCATAAAATGTGGAGAGAAAAATATATAAAAATGTGTGCATTAGCCTCTCCCAAAAAAGATTATTTGGACTGGTTTGGTTAGTGGTGGGAAGTCAGGTTGGAAAAAAGTAGCACAAATCTTTCCATTTTTCCACAGGCGCATCCTGCCAGCCTCTACCGATTTCAGTTGGCCAGAGGGAAAAAGACATTTTCCAGAAAGTGTGGGTATTTTTTAACTTATAAATAATTTATTTAAATGATGATTAGCATTCATGCCCATTTACAGTTGAACTGGGAAAACGAGATTTTTATTTAATAAAAATGGAGTAAAGAAATTTTTGTTTATGAAGTCAACTTGTGGACGAGCAGAAGGATGAAGACGAGTGAAAACAAAAAAAAACTTTTTTAACTTGCTCTTTTCCCACTTGTTTTACACACTCTCACATCGCCCAACGACACAGGATTAATTTGATCAGCTTTATTAATAATTCAATGAAAAAAGTCTCAAGAAAAAAACATTTTTTTTCTTTTCTCCCTTCCTCTCGCTCTTCAGCCTCGTAGTCAAACTAAAATAAAGTTTTTCCTCTTTTTTTAAAAGAAAGTTGCTCAACCAAACCCAGCTAGATTTCTTTCTTCTTTCTTTTCCCGAAAAAAATATTTTCCTGGTTGAGTTGATATACTTGTTCCTCTGGGTTAAACTTCATCCTTCATACATTTTTTGAATTACTTAGGGAGACATATGAACTTCTTTCCCCATTTTTTCCTCAACTTTTTTTCTTAACCCACCACCAGAAGTTTCCCATCACTGGAAAGAGAATAAAAAGGATCACCAGAAGAGAACGGAGAACTGGTGTGTACGTAAAAAACAAGCTGAATATTGAATTGAAGGTTTAAACAAAAAAAAGTTTTTTTTTCTAAAAAAAATCCCCTTTCTTCTCGTCGCCTTCTCACACAAACAGAGTCAATATTAGGAAGGTGGCTTTACTTCAACAGAATAAAAAATATGTTTGTAGTTCGAGTGAGAACGGTACCTGTCATACGCGGATTTTTCTTAAAGGGATTATGTGATTGGGAGAGAAGCAGAAAATCATTTGTACTCACAGTCACAGCCAGCTCTTTTTGGAATGGAAGTCACTACTCACCACTCACTACTCACCATACTCCCTGCTCACCGCCAGCAGAAACAGAATCTAATGTGGAGGCTGAACCTGCATCCCGATGAAAATCATTTCTTTCCTCATGCAAATTTTTTTTGCCAACTCCACATCCACTCACCACTCCCTGCTCATTCACGCCATGCAACCTCACTTCTCCAAAGTAGGGGCATGGAAGCCACTTTCCAAAAATATGACTTTATATCCGTGTCTTATGTCTCCATCCATCGACAAAAAAATATGATTGTAGTCCTGTGAAGGACACACTCATTTCCCGATACTGTTATCATTTTCGCCCTCTCCCCCTCACATATAAAATATCCATCTCACATCTCAGCATCCTCCCTCCCCTCCTTATTTTTTTGTATACGATTATTATAATCATAATTTTTTTGTCTTTCCCCTTTCCCTAAGACAAAAAAAAAGATTCCTTTTTTCCTTTTCCGAAAGCATAGCAAAAAAAATTATGGAGAGGAGCCCAACTCGAAAGACTAAAAAATGTAATATATTTCCCTCTCCGTGACCGATATTGTATATAGGTCCTGTCCCAAAGTGACTCTTTATTCTAGTCAGCCTTTTTCTTTGAATTCGATTTGCATTCGGAATCTATGACTCCCAGTATTTTTTTCCATTCCCACTCCATCCCAGATAAAAAAGGGGCACGGGAATATCTAGGTACAAAAAAAAATTTGTGTGGATGATGGTGATGGTGATGGCGATACTGGTGCTCCCTCTCCAAAAAAATAATATTATAGATATAGAAAACGAAAGGAAAGAGGAGAGCACACTTGAGTGCCTGGTAAAATGATATATATACGTAATAGTGTTGTGATAGTGTGAGAGTCGTTTGTGTCTGTTGTTCTTCTGGGATGTTATAGCACACGGCCAAGGATGAAGAATAAAAAAGAAAGCTGTGGGGAATGGAGAGTGGAAAAGAAAGGACGAAGTAGTGAAAGCGGAGGAGACACCAAAAATACATATTTTTTATCGTGGACAGTAGTGCACTGCTTCTGCTACTGCCACCCTTCTGCTTTCTCTATTTTTTTATATTCGGCCAAAAATAGTTATCCTCTCAAAAAAATATATAGAGAGAAATCAGGGCTCCACAGATGTAACTTTTTTATATATGTGTAGCCCACCTAAAAATACCTAAGTGGGCTGGATATGTGTATAGCCAAGCTCATCTTATTGTGGCTTTATATCACTTTACGAGAGCCAAACAGTTTTTTTTCCTTGACGAAGTGGCTACACGGAGCAAGTTGAAAGGAACGAGTTTTCGCAATTGGTTGATGTGACACTTTGATTTCACAAGTTCCATCTTGTCCACATACTCACATGCTCACATTCCCTTCTCTTATTTTTGGTTTATGGCCTGTATATAGAAAAAAAAGAAAAATGCAGTTTTACTCCGCCACTCTTCATATGCTTTTTGCCTTTTTTTTATCCACACTCCATATCCATATCTATTTGCTCTTCCATTTTTTCTGTATGCGTATGTAACGTGGCGTAACATAAACATTTCTGGGACAGAGATTGAAGACGGAGAAAAGGTTTCTGGATAAATTGAAGGAGAAAAGTGAGCTGAATTGACTTTACAATATGTAAAAAAAGAAGTTGGGCAATATTTGAATAAGGAGGAGATTCCTATTTTTGCCCTCTCTCCTTCATAAAACATATGGACGGAGAGGCTGATGATGACTAACTTTATTTCCTCCAATATATGGAGAAAAAGTCGTGGCGTGGCGTACATAAGACATGGCTGTATTTATATTACACGGATTTACAGATTTACTTAAGGGATCTTCTCATACATATTTTTCTTGTTGCCCGAGAATGGAATGAAAAAGTGAGGAGATGTGAATTGTGAATGGAAAAAAGGAGGATAATGTGTGCTCAGTGTCATCCTCATATTACGCTTAACTGTCAAGTGGTAGGAAAGAGGTAGTAAGATGTATCCAGACAATATCCTTATATCCAGCGAAATCCGATGAAGACTTTATTTAACAAAATTTTTTTTGGGCAGACAAGCGATGTCATCAGAATATCGCTTGGCTTTCTCCAAGAAACAGTTTATTTTCACTTGAGCCATTTTCACATTTATATATATTGCGGGGAGCAAAGCCCACTCTGAATATTCACATTCTTTTTTTTGCTGTCCTGATCGGATGATTAGGCATATCATGTCAGAGCTCGTTTGTTCTCTTTAAGTAAAACGGATGAGCATATATTTTCCTTTGGAGAATGAGAAGTGCTTCACACAGCCAAAAAAAACAGATGTGGATCCACTGGAAGTTCAGAGTTAAACAAAGTTACTAAAACTTGAGTGGAGTAATTGAAGGGGAAAAACTTGTAAAAAAAGTGTAAAAAATGCTTTTTTTTCTTCCAACTTCAACTCGAAAGGCGAAAGAGTAGCAAGCGTGTAACAATATCATATTGGATTCGTATTCATGGCACTTAGCAAAAAAAAATTGGGAATATGTATTCAAATAAAAAGATTAATAAAAAAGAGGAAAAAAGCGAGAGCGAATATTTTCCCGAATGTTCACTGTACAGAATATACTTATATATTTTTTTGCCTTGTGACGCAATCCGAGATTATGGGGAAATGGGACCATGTTTCAGTCACATATGGTTCCCACACCATTTCCTTATCGTCTCATTCCATTTTCATGTCAACAAAAAATACTCTTTTTGTTTCTTTTTTCCTTTCACCACTCAACCAGTCATCCTCTCCCTCCACAGTTTCACTGATATGATATCAATTTATTCATGGATATCGAATATTTTTTTTTCGGCAGGAGGGAGCGAGAGAAAAGAAAACAAAAAAATGAAAACATTTTTCTACACACAGTCAAAAAGTCGAAGAAGTAAATAGAAACAAAAGACAGCCTTTAATAAAGCTTATTTTGAGTTGTCTTCAAACTTTAATTTGACATGTGCAAGTCCCATTTTAAAATTTGCGCTGACGAAAAAAAGGAAAACAATACGCGCGGGAAATATTTTTTTTTATTTCGAAGGAAAATCAATATTTATGCAAATGAACAGTACCGCCATAAAAATATTCTAGATTAATCTTATTAAGAAATCTTTATGGGTGGACTCATTACAGAAAAAAATCCTGACTGTAAAAACGAGTGCCTACTAAACCATCACCTTTTTTATTCCAGTTTTTCTGAGCAACGCCCTTGCACTAGTATGGCGATGATGGTGAGGAGTAGGGAGAGCGCATATGTGCGAAGAGCATGAAAATGGCTCTTTCTCACTCCATTCCCTTCACTTTTATGTCAAAATTTTAGTAGTAAAAAAGGACATAAATTTCTGTATCTCTCTTTTGCCAGTGAGCCTAGCAAATATTGAAAGTTATTCATCTTTATCGCTCTCCTTCAGCTGGGTTTGGTGTCATCAGGGAGAAAAAAAAGAAAAGAGCGTGAGCGTACCAAAAAAAAAAGAATTTTCTTCTTGAATTTCCCACTCTCCCACATGTGGGAGGTACATATGGAATTATGTTGTCAGCAAATGTATTTATTGTTCAGATTTTTTTAATAAAGTGGAGGAACAAAATGTATACGTTTTTGCGTGCGGATGTGTTCCTGTAGCATATTCACCCTGCCAAAATTACTTATGCTAGATGAGAAGGATAATTTTTTTTGGAGAAGTGGAATGGTGTGCATGTGAAAGCTGCCCTTTTGGAGTTGGCAAGTGATATTTCCCTTTAAAGTTGAAACAAATTTTTTTTCCCTGGTGAAAGCAGGAGCAAACTAGACACTATATACAAACCAGTCATAACGCCAAATTCTAATAGAGCAATACCTATGATGATGTGATTCAAGTTCATTTCTGCATATTTTATACCAAAGTTAACGACATGGCTTGAAGTGAATTAGAAAAAAATGCTACTCTTCTCACAGAGATTTTCCCTTCTTTTCGGCTCCTGATAGTTGTAAGCCTTTATGGTATGGCCATTATGCATATTTAGTGCATTTATGACTGTCTTCTTTTGGGAAGAAAAGAAAGGAAACAAGGTTGGCTATGATAGTAGCGCTTACGTCTATAGCCAAAAAAAGTCCCGAAATTGGGGAAAAGGTGGAAGGGAGGAAAATTGGCGGATATAGGATAGTAAATACTAATCCTTTTCTTTTTTATCATACCAAATAAGTCCTGATTTCCATACAGAACTAATAGCAATGATAATATTGGATGGGAAATGTATGTTTAAAAAGCCAGACAAATCGGGAAGGCTAGACTGAGAAAAAGGTGAGCCAGAAAGGGAACAGTGTCAAAATTATTTTTCAGACCAAAGCTGTACAAGACAACAACAAAAAAGGGGAAAGTGCAAACTTCTCTTTTAACATAATTTTCTTCTTCTCTCATATAAACCGTGTCTGGGAAGAGTGCACACTCAAAAAGTCTAAGGCAAGGATGAAATTGTGGATTCATGAAAAACATCGTCGTAATCATCAAG
>JAHZND010004327.1:0-21860 GCA_027744115.1 Acrocyrtus sp. NNG-2020 | reverse complement strand
GGATGCAATGGAGTGCTCCCTCCCTCTGAATTTATCGGAAGGCAATTATTTATCCTGTGGACAAGGGAGCCGAGTTCTGGCAGAGCAGAGCAAGCCGGTAGCTAGCACGCAATCCCTCTCTGCAACGACGACAGCTCCAGTAATCCGCTAAGATTGGAAATCTGGGAGAGCCCCATAACTTTTGAGGAGAGGAGCCTGACTTTGGCTGGAGGCTCTGTCGAAGGGGGGCGCGTGATGAATGGTGGCTCCTTAGAAATGGCCACACTTCCCAGCAGCGCTCATTGCGTGAGCAGCTGTCGCTGAAGGAGCCAAGCGCTGGACTCTCTTCTCTCTCTCTCTCTGAGGTGCTGGAAAAGGGAGGTGTGCAAAAAAGTGTGAGGGAGCAGCTTTTAGTGGTAAAAGGACGAGAGTGACGCTGTGTTTTTGGTAGGGACGTACTAATATTTCTGGACAAGGGCATTTCGCTGAAAGGGACACGGGAATGTTGTGATTAGGAGGACGAGTGCGGAACGAGAGGAGAGAAGTGCTCTCCAGTCCGTCTCCGAGTGGCAAGCAAGTGCTGGAGGAGGAAGGGGAAATGGGAAAGCTGGAGAGCTGGAGAGAAGGGAGAAAGTGGAAGGTGGAAGGAGCTGTCTTGCATTGTCTTAGAGACTTGAGCTCCTTTCCCACTCCACTTCCCACGGAATGAAGATGCTGGCTGTGTTGCTACGTGTGAGGAGGAGAAGTGTGTCCTGTGCTCTTGCACGCACTCTGCCGAGCACACGGTCCGCTGCTCTGGAGAAGAGGAATGGACAGTGCTCTCCTCCCATCCCAGCCATACAATTGCTGCTGGAGAACATGAGAAAAGATTTGGTTCTCTCGCCGTGTCAATTTCTCGGAGTTGTTTGAGTTGTTTCCTGAGAGTCGTCATCAGCTCTGCGCTGCTGCGATAATTTGCAGGGAAGGACATTGTCTCTGGAGAAGGACAATGGAGCGCTGGTGAAATGAAAAGGTGGTCGGCCAAGTGGCTATGGATTTCGCATTCAAAGCTGGAGACCATTCTGCTCCAGTCTGCCTCCGCCCGAGAAAGATCAATAAGTTAAGAAAATAATGAGCCAGCCATTCATTTCGCTGGAGAAACGAGCCCAGAACAAATTTTTCTCTATTTTTCTCCTCTTTTGTTGTTCCGGACACTCCCTCGCCATTATTTCTCTGGAAAGAGAACTTTTATGGATTTTACACTATTTTTTTGGGGAGAGAGTAGGGCTGAGCAGAGTAAATGGGTTTGCTGTTTGTGCGAGGAGGACGAGTGGAGTGTTTGCGCCGTTGGCCGCACTTTTCGTGGAAGTCCTTCCACGCGCTGGCTTCTCCACTTGAGAGTGGAGAGTGCGGAGCTGTTGTTTCCTGGGCTGGCAGGGAGAGCATGATACTGACATGAGCTGGCTCTGGCTGGCAGCAGAAAGAGCAGCCCATAGGGAAGCTCTGGCTCCTCGAACCTTCCTTTCAGCTGAAGGTGAGAACTGAGTGCCCAACTTTCCCATTCACAGCTCTGACAAGTGCTCCTTCCAGCACACGGCAACAGCAGCAGCAGCAGCGAGCCACTGAAAGGAAAGTAATTAGCGCTGCTCAGCTCCAGCCTAAGCACCGAACAAAAGGGAATGGCTCTGCTTATGGAGCTATGCTGCTCCTGGACCGCACAGCCTCCCAGTCCGGATTTTGAAGAGGTGGTGGTGGTGGTGGAGCGAGTGCTCAGAAATCTGCTCGCTCTCACCTTTCCGCAAATAGAGCTCGCTCCACTTTTCTCCACAAGGTAAACAAAGGGCCAGCCAGAAAATTTTAAAAAGTGCTTCCGTTCCAGCGCACAGCCACTTCGCGAAGGCCAGGAGAGAGTCCTCCGTGACGCAGTTCTCTCCCTCGCACACAGAAAAGAGCCACCGAGTCTGCTGACGCAGAGCAGAGCGCTCCCTTTTCCTCTGAAAAAATGAAAAATTCCCGAAAAGCTGAGATCGCCCCAAATTGGCTCAATATTGAGCTGGATCAGTGGGCAGCAGCAAGCTGTGTGCTCGGTGTATGGAGCTGTGATGCTCCCAGCTTCCTGGCTCATATTTTATTCATGCGGAACGAGGGAGCAGGAAGTTCGGCAGCAATTTCTGCTCCCGTTTTGTTGTTGCTACTGCTGGTGGAGCAGTGCACGCAGCGAGTCAGCCACGACGCTCTGCCAAGGAGCGCTGCACAAAGGGGATCCCTGGAGGGAGGGAGAGAGCAGCTCCTTAGCACTCCTCCACATCATTACATGGCATCATAATGACAAGTCAGTTCCCATCTCATTTCCCAGCTCCCGTTTTACATAATTCGCTTGCTCCGACTCTCCTGCCTCGGCTACTCCATCTCCATATCCTCCCCTAATCCAGCCAGATTTCTCCAGCAAAGGAAACTAGCAAAATCCAATTTATTCCGGTGAAATATTCCCTCCAATTCTACCAGCCACACACTTGCTCCTCGCAAAAATGCAAATCGAGTGGTGGTGGCTCTGCTACTAGAAAAGCTCGAGCTGTTTCCAGGTTGATCAGTGACAAGGGCACTCTCCCTCTCTTCCCCGTCCTCCCACCAATTCCCCACACCACGACAAGCCCCGCTATCTCCCATCGCCAAGCAGCAGAGCAACCTGTGTCCCACCAGCACACCCAATTCCTATATCACTCCAATCTCTGCGAACAATCTCTTTTCGCTCCACTTTCCCACTCTCGCGGAGCTGAGCGGAAGCTTGGAGCGGGAGGGGCCTGCTGCTGGTGCGAGCCTTTCCCTCCCTTGCCCACCCGCCCTTTGCCTTCACTGTACCCGTGCTTGCCCTTGGCTCACACTTGGCCCTCCAATCGATCATCGGACTGTGCCCCAGCCAACTGAGCCTAGCTCGAAAGTAGAGTTTCCATAGGCTCTGGTCCGCGAGGCTGCATGCGGCTGGTGGCAAGGGAATGGAGAGGCCGGAAGGGAGGCTGGAGTGAAATGCGGGCGGAAGTGAGCTCCTTTCTTTGATTTGAACCGGGCGGTGCGGTGGAGGGAGTGCTGGTGATCAGTGGGCTGTGGCAGGGTCCCTCCTGACTTGGGGTTTTTCTGAGGGAAGGAAAGTCGGCTGAGACGGATTAGGGGATCAGCGGCAGGGATTAGTGAGCAGGAGCTGGATCGCGGGATTGTGCAAGTGGATGGGCAAGTAATTGAAACGAGTCGATAAATTCTCGACTGGCTGGCTGGCTGGCTGCCCTGCAGAGAAGACGAAGGAACGGTTAATCGAGAGGCGAAGGCTCATCCGCACTCCCACCAGCTCCACAACACCAGCTACTGAGGACACCACTCAGCTGCACCTAAGCACGGATGTATCGACAAGTAAAAATGAGCAAAAACGGATCGTTTATCCCTCGAGAAATTTTTCTCTCCTTCCACTCCGAGAGAGAAGCGAGAAAGAGCTGCTCCTTTCTCCAGAAAAAAACAATTGCCTGATCAGGAGAGCAGATCCATTTTCTCTCTCTCTCTCTCTCTCTCGGGCATTTGGCATTTTGGCATTTTTTCCTCGCTCCTCGATTTGCTTTGGAGGGGAGGTAGGAACAACAACTCAGTCAAGCAAAGGATCATGCTCCTTCTCCCGTGTCACTCCATCTTTCTTGCTCCCATTTAGTCCGCATCATGCACTCCCTTTTCTTCTGGAATTCTTTTCTCCAGAAATAGCTCGGAGCAGTGTGCCTGGGAGAAAAGGGAAAGAGAGAAGAGAGAGAGAGAGAGCAGAGTCTTGCAGTGCTCCAGCCCCACTCATTTTTGACCTTAGACTCCGACGTGACTCCGCGAAAGGAATTTCTCTCAATTTCTGTGCTTTTTAAGCGTGGGCAGGAGCGGCGCTGGGGCTGGGCCTCCTTGCCAAGAAAGGAGAGGAACGAGGAGGGAGGGACGGGATTAGGAAAGTGGATTTTTTGTACGTGCTCACATATTTATTTGCACTCAATACTTTTGCAATAAGCTGCTTCCAGTGGCCGGCTCCCAGCTCTCGGAGAGAGAGAGAGAGAAAGATGGAGAGAGTGCTACTCTTGGCACTGGACAAAAGACACTCTCTCTCTCTGCCAACAACAACAGGAGCAACAACAGCAATAACGCGACGCGGAAAATGGACAGCGGAACGGAGCTCATCACTTTCATCATCTCGATCGCTATCCCAGACTCATCAGCCCTGTCCGCTCTCCTTTTCTCCTTCCCTGGGCACACATAAATCTCGCAAGACGGACACAGCCTCACCAGCAAAATCATGTCGCCTCGCCATCCACTCTTTTGCTCGCACAGCCAACAACACTCCAACAGTCCCAATCTCCTCCAATTGCATCAGCATTTTTATCGACTTCTTCATCACTCTTTCTCTCTCTCTCTCTCCCTCCAAACTTTTTGTCCGCAAATTTTACGGTGGCATGGAGCCCAAGCCCACGCCGTCCACCTTCGAGCTGGCTCATTGAATTGAGCTGAGTCGACGTAACTTTACAGAATGCTGCTCACTCAGACCGAGAGATTGGACAAGCAGCCTTTTGACACGCTGTTGTGGGGGACGCACAGCCCGGCGACAACTCCATGTCACTCCTCCCTTTCCCCAGACTCAGTTCCTTGAGTGAGCGGCGCTTAAAGCACTATAGCGCTTTCCGCTGACATGTTTTGCCTTTCACTTGCAGAGAGCCCGTCACTCCGCCAGCCAGCCTTTGCATAAATTTCCACTTTTGACGTTGATCGTGTCGCGGAGTCGCTCTCGCAGATATCGGAGCTTGGCAGCTGTCTGTTATCCCGTTGCTGACAGGTGGCATATAAAAGGTGTGAGTTCGACGTCGAAACGGAGCTGCTCGTGCATTTTCTCACGCACCGTGTCTCTCCCTCCCAAGTCCCTTATAGTTTGCATAAAAGCGCTACTGCCAGAACGCTGCTTCCATATGAGGCGAGCCAGCGTGCCCTTGCTGAGAATGACGTGAGTGAGGAAGGAGCGCAAACAGGCAGCTATGTAGCTCTCTGCAGAAGGAGTTACAAGTTGCCTTTCCTGCTCACAGCTCGCCACAAAACTCAGTTTTTATGAGTGAAGCTCGGAGCACCGGATGCGATAATGCTCGGCTCCTGTAGCTGGCTGGAGAGGAGAGAGCAGGGAGATAGGGAGGGAGAGGGAGAGGGAGAGGAAGAGAGAAGAGAAAAGTTTTTGGCCTCAGCCTGCTCCCGTCATAAAAAGCCAGCTTTTTTGAGAGTTGTGGAAGAGAAGGGGAGCAGGAGCATCCTGCACATTAGCCTCCTCATTTTGTGTGCTCTGGACACGTTCCCCGAAAGAAATGGGCCGTTTATGTCTGGAGAGCGGAGGCTGTGGTGGCTCTGTGCCTCCAACTCTTTTGGCAGGGAGGCACGGAAAGGCGGCCTGCAGAGCTGGAGTGCTGCTGGGTGGCATATGTCCGGACGGAGTGGAGATAATGGCGGTGGCAAGGCGAGAAGTGTATATTCGGGCCATAACAATAACCGTAAAATGATGCGAGGCAGCCGATTAAATATGCATGAGCTGGCGGAGGCGGACTCTAGCCAGAGCCAGCTGCTCCGCTGCCCTCCTGACCGGAAGCAGACGGAGCTCTAACTTGCTCTCTGCGTTGCCACTACCAACCTTCTCGTGGCACTTCCGTCAGCTAGCAAACTAGCGGGGACGTGTTCCTGTGGCATTTCTCGGGGTGGGAGGGAAGCTGAGCCACTATAAGCTTGCGGTTTCTCCTCTCCCCTGATTTCACGCTCACGCTCACGTTCCAGCTCATAGCGACAAGCTCTCAGCTCAAACCGCAGCAGCAGAGGAGGAGCAGTGCAGAGGGGCTTCCCTTCTTTGAAGGCTCAGCTTTCGGCCAACAGCCACGCCGCACCACAAACTGACACTCCGGACGAGAGCAGAATTGTGGCCGAGAGTCCGGTGACGTTCTCAGAAGCTCTGCACTNGCAGCAGCAGAGGAGGAGCAGTGCAGAGGGGCTTCCCTTCTTTGAAGGCTCAGCTTTCGGCCAACAGCCACGCCGCACCACAAACTGACACTCCGGACGAGAGCAGAATTGTGGCCGAGAGTCCGGTGACGTTCTCAGAAGCTCTGCACTTCTCACCGCAAAACAAGCGTCCTCTCATAGCTTTCCCTCTTCTGGAGGCTGAGAAAGGGTCCGCTTTGAGGCGCACTTTCTAGCAGCGTCAGGGTGGGGCGGGCAGAGACAAATGACTCCTCTCCTTCCGGGGCAACTCGATCTCGGCTGAGCAAGTGGATCCAGCTTTTTTGCGTGTTGCTCCAAAGCGTGGCCGGAAAGAGAGCTCATCATCTTGGGCGCATTGAGCCTGTCTCGGCGCGTATTTTGGAAGCGTGAAATGGAAGCGTCATTTTCCGTTCAGGCCCTTTTGTGAGTGACGTGAAAGGGGAGGCGTGAGTAATGGGAGCTGTAGTGCGTGGCTCCATTCAAGTGCCACTCAGTGGCGGAGTGCTGTCCGCTCTCCGCCGCTCCGTCAACCTCGGACGGGAAAGAGGACATCCGCCAGCTCGGTCTCCCTGGCCAGGTGGCCTGGTGACAAGGTGGAGCAGTTTCAGTGTAATGAGTGGCTTCGGACTCGCTTTGCAGTCGGAGTGGAATCGCAGATATAGCAATTTCGCACTCACTCGCTCGCTGATCGGGGCAAACAAGGAGCCTTTTCATTAGCTCGGAGCAGGGAGGCCCAGGTTTGAGCAGGAGCACTTGGGCGGGTGGACTCCTCCTTAATCCAGCAGAAGCCACAATTTTATGAGACTCTGGCTTTTTCATCTCTTCCCTCCACCACTTTCTCTCCTTTCCAAAGCGATCCACTTTCCGCCCGATTTCCACTGAAAAGGAGATGAGGAGAAAATGGAGAAAATGGAGAAAATGGAGGAAAGGAGAAAGGAGAAAGCTCTTTGCAATTTGCCAGCTCTCTCTCTTCTCCTTCTCCTTCTCCTCGCGAGAAAGGAGAGCGCAAAAATTGAAAGGAAAAGTTGTGTTTTTTTGCATGGAGGACTGGCTGGAGAAGTGCGTCTCTTTCTTTGTCTCTTGCGGGAATAAGCTCTCTCCGAGATTTGCATATCTTGTCATGCAAGAGCACATCTCCGCTTATTAGTTAGGCTCAACCAGTCCAATTACCTTTTCCCCGTGAGCTCCTCTCCCCTCCTCTCACCACTCTTCTCATCTCTCCCTCCCGGCCTGACCCCCTCCCATCCCCGCTCCTCTCTTCCCAGTGAACTCTCCTGCCCTTTCACAGAAAGAAAAGCTGTTCTTTGGACAGGGCTCCAGAGCTGGGTTGCTCCGGCGGAGAGTGTCCAAGGCAGAGGAGGGAGGACAGGGAGCCTTGTTCCGCGTGGAGAGATGGATGGCTGGCGTAGCTCGCCCGCTCGTTCCCTTTCCGTGCGGAGAAAGTCAATATTTGCGGAGAGATTAGGGAGCGGAGAGAGGAGTGTATGCAAATGCAGCGTGCACAATTTGGATGATTAACTCGTCCGTCATGCATGCACAGCAGCTGGCTTTTCCGTCCCCTCCCCCGCCGTCCTCGCTATTGTTCCCCCGCTATCCACACTAACTTTTTTACTGCCGCTCCTGTTTGCACTCGCTCTCTCTCTCTCTCTCCCGAGAAGAATGAGCCCATTGTGCAGATTGCATTTTTTGAGCGCTGCATTGTTCACTTTCTCCTTTCTTCTCCACTCCTCTCCATTAGCGAAAGCAAACTCTTTTCAGCTCCCAACGCCGCTCAACTCCCAAGCCCGTGTCCAGGAAGCAGAGGCTCTGCTCCACTTTCCCGGGCTCCTCTCTCACCCAACTAACCGCTTTCCCCATGCACTTTACCTGAGCTGATAAGGTGGGAAGGGAACGGGGGCTGCTTTCGACGTTTGAAAGGGGAGTGGAGCTGAGCTGTGAGTGGTGAGCGGGCGGGAGCGGCGCTCTCGCCAACTCGCACCCAGGAGCGGCGCCGCCGAAAGGGAAGGGGCAGGGTGAGATGAGAGAGCGGAGCAGAGCCACGCTTTTGCACGTTTCAGGTGGCCTGGCCTTCGAGTTGGCCATTTTCTGGCTGAAAGTTTGGTGGTGACTAAGCAGCGGTGAGCTTGGGTTGTGGGGAGAGCGATGGAAGGGAATGGAGCGGGGAGCTGGTTGGCTGTGTGCTTGGTGTGGCCGGAGGAAATGATAAGTGGAGGCTGGGAGCGGAAAGAGATGAGAAAGTTATTCCGCCGTGTGAACTGCTCTAATATCTGGAGGCAAGGAAGGAAGGAAAGTCGATGAATTTCATTTTGTGTGAGCGAGCAGCTCCTCACCACTCCTTCAGCTCTCTCGCATTTGGCGACGTGTGCCTAGCAATGATCCCGTCGTGATGACGTGCACAGCGCTACAGCGCCTCTCCGCACTTGTCATTCAGCGAGAGCAGAGCAGAGCGAGAAAGGGAAAGGGAAAAGGGAGAAGAGAAAAGAGAGTGCGAAAAGAGCTTTCGCACAGGAGAATCACTCTATGCTCGTTCCACTTTTATTTCCTTTCCTGCTCTGCATTTACATTTATATTGGCGCGAGTGCCGCGAAGAGGCCATCCAAAAATGGCTTCCCTTCCTCCATTTTCCAATATGGCAGCTCTTATATTTAACGAGGAGCAATAAAAAAGTTGGATCACCAGCACACTCCTATCCTCCACTCATCTCCTCTCCCCAAAATTGCTAAACTTCTTCCCGCTCTCCTCACAAATTGACGAATTTTCTCTGCTTTACCTAGCGCTCCGGGACACTTGCACGGTCCACTTCCACCGCCGGCACTGCAACTCCCTCCCATGTGACCTCCTCAGAGCATAGCGTCCAGGGAGCACCGTTGAATTGGAAACGGGAGCTGCACTCTCCTTTTTCACGCTCTGCCTGGCACACTCAGTTGCTCGGTCCACTTGCTCAGTTGAAGACTACAGCTTTGTAGCTCTCCACCGGAAGTGGGAGTGAATTGGAGGAGCAGTGCTGGCAGTAGAGCTATGGCTGCTCCCTCCGTTCCGTCTCAGCTTTGCGGTGGTGTAATTCGGGCTGTGATCCAGTTTGAAGGGCTTTCGGTGGTTCAATTTTTCAGCTGAAATTGGTTTTGGGAAGGCGAATTGGGATTTGGTGGGGAAAGTGAGTGAGCAAAAAATATGTGCTGATTGCTTCTCTCCCTTTTTGCCTTTGGCGGGAGAGGAGCGGAGCGCTATATCGGCTTGAGGGGAAATGAAAAAGTGTCACTTTTCCCGAATCCAATTTATCTTTAACTGGGTGGAAGGGAGCTGTGCCTTTGCAGTAGTCCGCCGACACTTTGCTCCAATAATCTTTCCATTGGGACGGGGCGCTGGAGTGCCACGCTCGCGCTCGAAAGGCTGGGAAGGCAGGGAGGGAGGGAGGGAGACAGAGTGGCAGAGCTCTGCCGTGACTCTTCCCGTCCCGCTCCCGCTCTCCCTCTCCCATTTATTTCCTATTGATTTTCCCATTCACACGACTGGAGCAGTGCAAATTCCCGAGCAAGTGGAATGGAAGGAATGCGGGAAAGGAAGGAAGGGATCGATGCACACACATCCGCCGCTCAATCCTCTCCTCCGCTCTCTACCGCTCTCCCTTTCCCAGTTCTCCCCATCACCATCATCTGCTGCTCCTCCTCGGTGACGAGCTTCGCTCCAAAAGGTCACCACCGCTCCTCCTCCTCCTCCTCCTCACTGGAAACTGGAATTGGTGACTGCCTAGGTTTGCACAGGACAGGATAGCTGGGCAACTCCACTTCAAATGAGACTCGCCAGCCGTCCCTTTCTGCGGAAGCAGACGACAGCTTCTGTTGCTTAGCCTCAGCCACACGCGCACGACTTCCCCAGCCAGCCGTGAGTTCATCTCAGCCACCTGGAAGTGTGCAGGTGCGAGCCCGTGAGCGAGACTTTGGAACTTTCCCACTTTCCTCGCTTCTTATCGATAAAGCTTGAGAAGGGAAAAGAGAGGGAGAGTTGCACCAGGGCTGAGCCCTGGTGCAACTCTAAGGTGGCCGAGTGCTCTGATTTTGGGTGGTGGTGTTTCGGGGAAAGTGCTCCTGCACTCCGCCCAGTAGTCGACTTGTGGTGGGGCTGCTGTGCTGAGAAGAGAGGAATGGGACGGGAGCGGAACAAGATTGCTCAGAAATTATGGAGCCAGGTCGGAAAGCTGTGCGGAAAGGGTGCTGGATATTCCTGTTGCAGCGAGTCACGTTCCCGGATAAGGGGCAAAGTTTGGGCTGTTAGTTTGAGATGTGCTGCAGAGTTTTGAGCTCCGCAGCGCTAGCAGGGACGAGATTTTTAGGAGGCTGCACTCGCCAAAAAAATGAGCTGGATTTGATTCCGGTGGTGGAAGAGGGCTGAGAGCGCCGCTTTGTCTGGGAAGTGGAAGCTGTGGCTTCATTTTCTTGCCATTACCATACATTTTCTCTCAAGCCAATATTTACTCTGTCATAACCGCAAAAAAGTTCTCCGGCTTTATGAGCAGAGAATCTCGTTCCAAGGCTGCTGCCTCTGCCTCGCAGCTTTCGCCCAGATTTATGGCTCTGCTCGCTCCGCTCAACTCACTCCGGCCTGCTCTGTTGCTTTCCTGGCTCCCGAGCTGCTCACTTCCAGCCTCCAAGAGAAAAACTTTTTTAGATGGCTTTCAGCGAGAGCGTGCACCCGAATTCCCTTTTGAATGTTTGGTTGGTGCAAGGGCCGCTCTCTGGAACGTGCTGCGAGCTGCGAATCGGATCCGAGAGCACGCTTCCCTTCCCGTGTCCACTGCTGCAGCTGCCACTCCACGGCGTTGATGTTGATGGGAAGGAAAAAAGCGACAGGGAATAAGGCTGGGAAGCTTTCGCAGAGCACTGCTCCTACTCCTGCTCCAGCAGATAAAAATTTGAATTAATCCGTGCTCATCTTCCTGCGAGCCGTCCGGCAGTCTGGAGAGCTTCGCTTTTTTGGAATGCATGTCCAGGTCCGTACGCATTTGATGGATGCCGCTGGTGTGTGAGGCTGAAGCTGAAGCTGGGAGTAGATAGCAATTCCGGTGGCCGTCTCTCTTTTTGCCAGAGGACAGAGAAGCTGCTCGCGAAACTTTGCAGATCTGTTATCCTCGTGTAACTTTCTCTATTTACAAATTATCGGAGTTGACGTGAGCCGAGCTAGATTGGAAAAAGTAGAAAGCTCTCTCTCCCCTTCCGCAGCTCCTCTCCTCTCAAGTGGAAGGAGAAATTGGAGGCGCATTTTCTGTGCAGCTCACTCAGCTCAAAAGCTCTCGTTTGCCCGACTTTATCCTCTTTCTCGGCAGCACAAAACACAACAAGCCCACCACCACCACCACCGCCACTCACTTTTTTATTCTCGACAATTTCATTGCAGCCATTCTTGTCTCCATTCTCTCCTTTTCCCATTCCCTTCCCAATTCAACTTTTCCCTTTACAACTTTGCACTCGGTTTTTGGGAAGTGGAAGGAGAGAGCAGATTGCTTCGCCCTGCTCAAAGGCAGCCTCTCTGACAAAGAGGAGCAGAGTCGCTTTGAGAGGAAGGTGAGAGAGTGAGTGCGGTTCCCTCCAAGAAGAAGAAGGAGGGAGCGAGCGAGAGAAGGAGAAAGAGGAGAGCAGAGCGGAGCACGAAAAGCCATAAAGCAAAGTCATGTAAAGCTGGAAAAAGCTTTAAAAAATAGAAATTTGATGCAGAGGCCCTCTCCTTGCAGCACTCTGCCGAGTCCCACACTCGGCCGCACTGCTGGAGGAAAGGCAAGAGAAGGGAAAGGGAATAAGCCTGGATCAGTTCTGGAATGGGGACAACGAATTACTCAGAAAAGCTCCCTGCCGTCAGCGCTGCGAAAAACTTAGTTTAAAAGAGAGAGGCTGCGATGACAGCCCATCAATGGAGCGACTCAACTCTCTGACAAAAAAAATTGTTTACTTTCAGACTCATTTAAAGTGATCCGTGTCGGGTAGGGAGTGTGGGAGATAAGGACTGGAGCAGCTCTAGAGCTTGTCCGTGTCGCTACCCTCTGGGAAATGAAAATATGAGCGCAGCAGCACAGGAGGAGCAGCAGCTGCTCCTGCTCCCGCACATTCACTCCGCTCCTCCAAGCCCCAACCGCTATCTCTTCACAACTCTCTCTTCCTCTCCACTCAAAAAGCAAAGAAACTTGCAAAAAACTTGGAGCCTCTCCGCTTTCTTATAGCTCCGTACTCTCCTCTTTTCCCTCCGCACGCACCCAAAACCTGTCCCACTCTCCTCTGCTCAGTGGAACCGGGACTCGGAGAGCGAGATGGCTATCACGACTCTTATCTGCGGACAGTGATTGTCGAGGGGCTCGCTAAAAGTAGGCCGTGACTGCATTCGCAGAGCTCAGCGGCCGCTCGTTTGAGGGTAATGAGAGGAGCGTGCTTCCGTCCGCCTCTTCCGCTCGCATTGCCCCGCTCATTTCCTGGAGATCAGGACGGACGGGGCTGACCGTCAACACCGCCAATTAAAAAAGTTGGGAGAGATGGCCGGTTGGGGTTGGGATGGCTCGTTTTGGAGAAAGTTGAAAGGGACTCGTGTCAACTTTGATCTTTCTTTGAGCTCACCTTCCTTCCATTTCCGCCCACACTCTCACAAAAAACGCAGTTTTGGTTGGAGGGAAGTGGGAGGAATGGTAGTGGGATAAAATTTCCTCCGCTAATGCCACTCTATTCATTGCTCCTTTGATGGGAGCTGATATTATTATGGAGAATGGTGCTCTCTGGAATGCCGTGCAATGCTCGACTGGAGCGTTGTTGGAGGGAGAATGGCAATGAGATTTTTTCGCTCTCGCACTGCTCCTCCGCTCCGCTATCAGAGCTGCCCCATTCCAGCCGGCGCCATTAGGTTAGGTGAGCCCGCTAATGAGCAGAGCACTTCCCGTGTGCCCTGCACGTCCACGCTCTCCTCTCCCGAAAATGAGGTTGGAAAGGGAGAAACGAGATTTATTCCGATGGCTGGAGGGACTCTGACGAGCTGCGGTAATGAGAACGGCTCTAACTGCTCCACCCTCCTTGCCACGAAAACGACGCACTCCGCTCGCTCGCTCTCTCTCTGGCCGCTCTCCGAATGAGGAGGAAGCGGAAATTGCGGGAGCTGTGTCCGCTGGATAGATACATAGGTGTGTCCAGCGGTGCTGCTGCCCTTCTGCCAGTCCAGCCGGCCACAAGGAGGAAGCGCTATCCGCTGCTCGCGGAAAGAGAGGAAATCGGAGGGAGCAGTTTTGAGTGTGGCGAGAGAGCGAGCCCATTATTTTCACCGTAACTGCTAACGATAATGTGCCATCAGCTTATCATGACGGGATATGGGATGATTATTGCCTCCGTTGTCGCCTTGGCGTAATCACTCCTCCCATTCCCACGTCCCAGGGGAGCCCGCTCTGGACAGAGCCATAAAAACAATTCGGGAAATGGGAAGGTAAAAAAAGTCGGGGTGGCGAGGTGAGTTTTTGATGGGAATGGGCACTATAAAGCTGTCGCGAGCTGCACTCTCCTCCTCGCCACTTCTCGCCTTCCGCCGCTCACTCACTCTTTTTGCCTTTTGCTCTTCTTGTTGCAGTGCTGGGCGTGAGCACGGTGCAGGGGCTGCAGTGCAACCAGTGTGGCAAGTTCATCCAGACGTCAGTGACGCCGTGCCCGAATCTGACGAGGAGCAACATCGTGGAGTGCCCTGAGGAAATGACTCACTGCGCCAAGTACGTGTCTCCCGCAGTGATCGTGTACGACTGTGCCAAAGACTGCGAAGAGAGAGGTAAGCCGGCGAGGAAAGGGGGCTGCGCGACTAACTAAGTGGCGCGGGTCTCTAATGTCGTTCCTTGTTTGTTGTGTCGCCCACAGCCCAGTGGTCATTCGACATTCTCTGCTGCAACACTGACCAATGTAATGGAGCTAGCTCGCTGCAAGCCGAACTGCCCTCGCTCTTACTCTTCTGGACCTTGAGTGCCGCCATCAGTCTGTCAGCTGCCGGACAACTCTTCCACCACTTCCGTAACACCCTCCTCAGAATGGCTGCCTAAAGAGGAGCCACCTCCCCCTACCGCCCCACTTTTTTTACACACTCTTTATGCTCTGCCCGACGACGTGTCCTCCTCCACGCCCCACGTCCCACTTTCCCTCCTCCTCCTCCACTTTTTTCTCAGCAGTTAAAAAACGGGTTAGGAACGGGAGAGCTACGGCAATAAAAATGAACGGAGCTGCAGCAACATCCTCTCATCGAGCAGCCACTCCGCAGCAGCAGCACACGACGACGACGAGCAAAGTCGGAAGTGGCGAAGAAGACTTCGTCGAAGCGACAACTCTGAAACAGGTCTCATTTCCCGTACTCTACAAGATGAGCCTTCTCGATAGTTATGATAAAACAGGATTGTAAAAAAAATTGTATTTTACTTGAACTCACGTTTTACTGGAGCCACTGTACGGCTCCGTCTCTAACTCACTCTAAGCAGTATTTCTCTAAGCATCTCTCTCAGCAATTCTGAACGCAGGACTCTCAAAAACGGTAGCCACTCTTTAGGCGAGCATCCGCGCAGCTCTCCGCTGCTGCGCCACAGGGCAAGGGCGTCGCCGACAGAGTTTATTTTGAGAAGCACCTCCACTCACACTCTTACTCTCTCTTTAACTCTTTTTAGACTAGTCACGTTTTGCACAACCTTCCTATTAGCACCTCCCTCCCTACATCATCACCCCTCCTCCACCCACTCACACTCTCCTCTTCCCGGCCCTTTGAGCTCTCTCGGCGCAACTCCACTCTTCCTACACCGGAGGAGCAGCTTTTCCACTAGGGCTGCCAAGCTGTAGAGACTCCCCCGAGCCCTCGAACCTACAACCTCCCCACACACTCCTCTCTGCACCACTCTCTCTCTCGTGGAACTCTAGACTTATCTGCTGCGCTAGGCGCGATATCTCCACTCAACACTTACTCTTCTTATCAACTACTCTGCTATAAAAACTGTGCTTCCCGAACTTCCGCTAAGCTAGGAACAGAAAAAAAACAGAAAATCCTCAAAAAAAAGTCTCGTTTTACGCAGCCTCTCAGCTGCATCTTTTTAAGGCAAAGGTCACTTTTTGCACTAGTTGCTAGCGAGCCCCGAGGCGTGTCCGAGGGGAAGCGCACTAGAGCATAGCTCGGCACTGGAAAGCGAGAGGTTATCGGGTAGATGGCAGTAGGCTAGACTAAAACAAGTAGTCCGTTTTATGGGCACCCTATACGGGCCCTTCATTTGTTATCTTCAAGTGGCACGAGAAACCAAAAAAAAACAGAGAACCTCGCTGTCGCAGTTTCCGGGAAGAGGTGCAGCTCTCAGCGACACTCGGACGAGCAAGCAACAGCTTTTGCAACGGAAACTGCTAATGCGGAGCGAGCTGCCTTTGCACAGCCTCTCTACCTAATTTGCTAACATTTTGGCCACGTACTATCGCCCTCAGCCTCATCTCCGTTCCAAGCTGGCCCACTGGACACTCCGGGGGGTGCTTGGAAGGGGGAGGAGGAGTCGAGTGGTGCCCTTAGCGCACCCATCACAGCAGAGGAGGGCAGAGCTAGGAAAGTGGCCAATTGTTAGCGCGCAGTGGCTGCAGCGTATAGCTCTGCTCCGCTTTTAGTTTGCAGCAGATCATAGAGCTCGACCTTCACCGGAAGTAACACTTTTATTAGCATCTATTTAGCGACTAAAAAAGCACTAACTGTACGCTAGTTTCTAAGGGCAGGATTCGGTGTAAGCTGTAGGGAGGCGCCAGTAGTGACTCGCCAAAAGCAGCTCTTTTTGCCATGCAACTCGCGGCTCTTCCTCTTTCACCAGCACTTCCCACCACGGAGTGGGGGCTGCTGAGGAAGCTGAGGTGCCAGCGCCAGCAGTAGCTCCTGTCACCAAGCTACTGCTTGCGGAGCGCCTCAGCTGGGATGGAGAGCTTCTTCGAGACTCCGAGATGCAGGGCAAACTGCTGGGCGCACTCAGCTCGTGCGGGTAGTGGGCGGATGTTGAGCGGAGGAGGGCTGAGTGCGGGCGGGCTGCTGCATGGCGCGGAGCGGTAGTAGGCGAAGGGAGTGCTACAGAACGTGTAAATAGGCTACCAGTTACTATGCTGTTACGGTTACATTCTACTCTAAAAAAAACTTGCTACATCATCTCTAACCAACTCACTTACTGGAGAATCTGAAAATGGTTACATAATAAAAAAAATCGATTACTACTACCACTATATAGTCCGCCTCTCGTTGTTCCGCACTTTCTTTTCTCTCCCACACAACTCGGCATCAACATCTCGCATCCCTTTTTACGTTTCCAGGACAGAGGGTCCCTAAAGAGCAGCCTCCGTGCTGGCCTCTCCGTTGTTTGCACTTTCATACATTGCACAAGAGCCACTGCTTCTCCCTCAAAATTCATCCACGCCCATCTTCGCAGAGAGCCTCAAGCTCACACTTGAGTAGTGGGGAACGAAGGAAGGAGGCTCATCAGTCCGTTGACCAAAAAAGGGAGAGCTAAAAAGGAAGGAAACCAGTTTCGAAAATCTCGCAGAACAGAGCAGCCTTTCGCTTGCATCTGGGCTGAATTGATGAGGACGGCGAGCGGAGCGGAGAGCTCGCGCAGGTGCGTCCATTCATCAGCCAGGCACTCGCACGTCCTCAAAGCTGAGCAGGTCGGGACTGAGCTGCGGATCACTCATCGACGCTCACCAGAAGCTGAGCCCCACACCGCCGTCCACATGATGGAGTGGGCTAAGTAAGTAAGCTCGGCTGCTGCACTCCCTCAACTTCGCCACTCCATTTTATTCAGAGCGGCAGGACGGGCAGCTGCGTCCCCTTCTCCGCCAACACGACATCTCCGGAATAAAAAAAATCGGGAAAGCAAAGCACCTGCTACCCTCCCATTACTCCGGATTGCCTTTTTGCTAGTCTAAACAGCTTCTTTCCTTGCATCCCAAAAGAATTCGCATTTTAAACTTTTTTTTTCCATCGCCAGCCGATTCTAATGGCAGAGCTACTGTTGCTGTTGCCAAAGCGGCGACCTGTTGGTGGCCGCATTTTCCTTTTCCAGACAGATAATGTGTTTTGGAGTCATTTCTGCATCTCCACTTGAGTGTACGTGTAGCAGCGAGCAAGTTGGACGCTTCCTGTCAGCCTCAAGTGGAGCTGTGGTGAAGGCTGCCCTCTTCTCTTTTGTAGTGGCCGACACACTTTTCCCTTTTTGGCATCTGCCCAGCCATTAGTTTCCGTGATCGCATGAAGGTTGCAAGTGCACTTGGACAGGTAGCAGTGGCGGGGAGCCGTTTGCTTTTGGAGCAGCGAAGGTTTTGGAGTTGCTACAAGAGAAGGAGAGCGAGAAAGTGAAGTAGTCTCCGAACAAGCTCAACCCTCTCGGCACCCACTAATGACCTGAAAATTGTGTGCAGGGCTGATTGGCAGGCACGCTGTTCGAGCTGGCCGAGAGAGAGAGAGAGAGAGAGAAGGTGCAAGTGGCTCGTCGCTGAGGCTCTGTAGAGCTCATCAAATCGCAGTTTGCAGCAAGAAAAAGAGGTTGGGAGGATATTGATCTGACGAGGAGAGGAGAAGAGAGAAAGCGAGAGAGGGAAGAAGAAGAAGGAGGGGAGGCTGGGCTTTGTGTTTGTGGTGCCGGGGGCTCGCCATGCACGCTAGTCACTGCAGCCCATTCCTTCAGCGATAGCCGGACGCAGGAGCTCCAGTCTCATTCCAACTCCTCCGTAATTGCTGCTCCGCCAAGTTTTGCGGTACAGCTGGGAGCGTTCCCTTTCCCATCCGCAATCTCAAGGAACTGAGCTGAGCATGTAAACAGGCTCTCTGCTCTCTATCTCAGTCGCAACATTTGCTGGAGGAAAGGCTAGAGCTGCTTTGCGGTCGTAGCCCCGGGGGAAATCTGCTTGTTCCATAATCCTCCAGCAGCAGATTCCAGTAGAGCGTACACAGCACATTAGCGACTACGTGATGGCCTCGCTAATGGCTCCTCTCCTTCTCTGCAAAACGAGCTGCCTCACCCTCCATCTCCCTCACATCTCCATCTTTAGGAGCCAGTCCAAGGCGGCCAGTTGCAAGTTCCCCTGCAACGCGGAAGTCAGGAGATCCGGAATCTATAGGCGCGCGCTAGTCACTAACAGTCGCGCCATCACATTTGGATGAAACTGAAAAGAGTAGCCAATTTTTGCTCGCTCAATGCTGCACGCGAATGGTTTCTCCCTAAAGCGCCGCTTTTCCATGGAAACGGGAGTGGAGAGGAGGCTGCTGGAGATAGCGAGCTGCGATAGTATGTAAATTGGAGTGGGAGTGAATCGGGAAAGGCTGCACTGTTGGAATTGGAGGGCACTCCCTTCTGCTAGAGTTTGCAGTGTCGGAGATCAAAAGGAGATTAAATTTCGGGACAATTTACACCGACAGTTTGATTCCGTATCGTGTTCCTCTCCCATACGAAACTGGAGCTGGAGTGAAACCCTATCATTTTTGGCATTATTAGTGTCGCGCGTAATCATCTTTACTGCCTAGAGCGGAAGAAGGAACGTGGCTCGGAGCTCCCTCGCACAGAGCAGCACTCCCAGTCCATGCGAGCAGAGCGGGAGGAAGTTGGGGTGTCTGGAGAAATCTCCAGATCTCCCGCACACAACCTCTCTCAATTAGGAGACGGAAGGAGCGCTATAGCAGCTTGCATTATTGCGGCACGGCTCCCTACACAACTTTGGAGGACATTGCAAGGGTAATTGATGCCCGGCCCTCGCCATCATTACTTCTCATTATGTGCGCGTTCCACGCTATTCATCCGCTGAATAGCCCGCTGTTCCATTTCCCAGCGCCCCCAAAATTACATAATTACATCCAATTATCCGATCCCTCCGGATCTCCCTCCTAAACCTCCACTTTCCTCTCGCTAGCGGTGCTCGCCCAGCCTCGCACCACAACAGCTTTTCCTCCTTTTCCTCGGAGGAACGGACGGCCAGATTTGCAAGCACGTACATGGGCTGAGGGACGCTCAGCATTGGGAAGGGCAGGGCACGCACCGCTCAAGGGGCCCATGACTCATGGCTCCATTCATTGAGAGGGAGCTGTTGACGAAAAGCAGATTGTATGGCGATGGAGGAGGAAGAAGAAGAGATGCAGCGCTTTGGTCACTCTCGCTCTCTGAGAGTGCAGTGCAAGCATCCGACGAGGAGCAGCTAGCTCCGGCAGAGACTAGAGATGAAAGGGAAATGTGAAAGTCTCGAGCGAGAGCGCACTCAGCGAATCAATTGAAGAGGAGCAAAAAAGCAGTTTCGCAAGCCAGCTCCCCAGCAGAATGAATGGCGACGGAGCTCCCCAACCTAACCCCACTTAGCTCGCAGACTAGCGAAACTCAACTGTCAAACTTGTCCATTTATTTGCATACTAGCTATTATGCTAGCCCACTCTGGCCTCTCTCCTCACAGCAGCACCAGAAGTGGTTTTTTGAAAGCTGGGTCGCTTGCGAAGGTTAGCAAAAAGCTAAAATTGAGAAGGAAGATGCTGCTGCTTAGGAAAAGGCAGCGCGGAGGACTCTCAGTTTCGGTGAGCTTAGCTAAGGTTGCGACATTTGAGTTGCTCGTGTGGGCACAAAAGGGCTTCCTTCATATCGCGCAGCTGCTATCGCTCTTCGTCGTTTTAATTTTTATTACCTTTAAAGCGCATTCCTTTGCTTGCTGCAGCAACGGCCCAGCTGTGCAGAGCCTTCTCGCTCGTGCTCAGAATGGAGCGCTACAGCTGCCTACTCTCTCTCTCTCTCCTTCACATTTGGCCTTGGGAGCCTCGACTGAGCCTCGTTTTCTCTTTCCTCCTTCTCGACTCCTTATCCACAGTAACCAGCGAGAGGAGCTGCTACATGCGCCTCCTACTCCATTCACCCAAGTAGAGAGGGGCTCTCTCCATAGTGCCCCTTCACTCTTGCTCCCCGTCCCTTCCGACCCTAACCATTCCACAGCTGATGCGTTGGGGGAGGGAAGGGAAAGTGAGCCCCAGCCAGCTCGTCTTAAAAGAAGTGCCATTCCTGCGACGCCGGTCCCTTGTGCATCTGCGACTTGGCTGTGCGGAGCAGTCTGTCCCAGCTATCAGGTGAGCCTTTTTTAGCGTCGTACTCGTTGCAGAGAGCAGCGCAGTTTGCGTCGTCAAATCGAGTCGTGTGTGTTCGCAGAGCAGGAGCAGCCTCCTACCTGTTTTGAAAGGTGAGTTTCAATCAGCGCGACTAGGTACGCGGAGCGGCAGGAGAACGAGGGTGGTGAGCAGGTGGAATGTGCCGTTTCCTCGCTCTGCACACACGCGAGTGCTGCAGAGATGTCCCTCGCCGTCCCCTGAGCTGCGCTCTGTGCTGCGCTGTGGACGCTCTCTGCTCGGACGGGCAAAAGAATGCAGCAGTTCTGGTTAGAATGTAGCCGAGTACAACAATGGAGAGTCCACAATGCACACTCGATGAGTGGCTATGCTCCCAACCACCACCCATCTTGGCTCACCTCACCTCACCGCACTGCCATCAAGTCGATCCCTCAAAAGCTGAGCACTGTGAGTCAGCTGCAGTGGTGAATTGAGTGGTCCGGTGAGGCGAATCCCTCCTCGCCTCTCCAAGCTGCAACAATGCAATGGTCCGAGGAAGGCTTGCTCACGAGTGATTGCTGGGCAGTGGAGGTGCGAGGAAAGAGCCGCAGCTCTCGTCTCCGTGCACAGAGCAAGAAATGGCCCGAAGCGAATCGCAGCCACAGCAAAAGGCAGGAGCATAAATGGCGAGGCTGCCCCGTCTCCATTGTTTGAGGGGACTGCAGCAGCGAGAGCGAGATGAATGAGCTTGTGGACGGGGCTGGGAGAGAGCGAGCAGAGGAGAAGGGGGGAGCTGGGGGTGAGCGAGAGTCAGCCACTGCCACATTTTTGTTCACTCTCGCCATCCTGCACACACTGCTCTGCCCTGCCACTAGTTGATTGCTGTTGCCAAAGGGGCATGAAGAGCAAAAAATGCATTGCGAGCTCCGACCAAGCTCAACCCTAGCCTCAGTTGCTCTGCGATCCCTCGTCGCTTATGGTCACTGTCGTAGCCTTTCTGTAGTAGGCTTAGCTTAGCTCTGCCTCGCCACACCGTACCACCAACATTTTGGAGTCGCAGCGATTATCCACTAATTAAAACTGGGCCTCTGACGAAAGTGGCTCCGAATTTTCTGCGCAATTGGAAAAGTTTCGGGAAGGCTGGCAGGACGGAGTGGTTGTGGGCGTGAGTGTGAGTGTGTGAGCTGGACCAAAAAGGTTAGGTGTAGCGAGTGGCTGGCCCGAAGAGGAAGCAGACCAGAAAGAGAGACATTCTTGCAGTCGCTGACCCGCTCTGTTGTGGTGTTTCTGGTTGGACACGCATTCCTCACAACAAGGAAGAACCAGTTTCCGACGCCCTCCGCATTCCACGGCCATCGCTCACGCTCTGTGTGCAGCCAACGAGCGTGAAGCCACTCGAAGCTACATCCGAAAGTGACGTAGTGACCCAGTGGCACTAAGCTATAGCCACTCTTCCGCCACTCACTTTCAGCGGCAGCATAGCTCCACTCCACTTCCGCTCTGCTGCTGAGCTGGAGGACTGCCCGTAGCAGTATTGCAAAACGGCACAACTCCTTCTTATCAGGCTTGTAAGAAGAAGGACACAGAAAGTTAGGTTAGGTTAGGTTGCTGGTCCCCAAACTGGCTTAGACTCCCTAGGTTTAGTCCAACTAGTGCAACTAGCAAGTCCGAGTGCAACAAGAGCTGCCACTTCGCCTTCCGGTGAGAAGTTGGCGAGAGGTGGGAGGAGAGTAAGCAGCCTCCTCTGAGCATTGTGAACCGTGTCCATATTTGGAGCTCTCCTTACAAGGCTCTCGTGTAGTAGTGCAAGCGAGTGAGAGTGC
>JAHZND010004326.1:0-15216 GCA_027744115.1 Acrocyrtus sp. NNG-2020 | reverse complement strand
TTATCTTTATCGTGTCTCTTAAGCAGTGTGGCAAGCATAAATATAGTTAAAGACGATACTACTTTTCTGCACTTTTCCATCAAAAATGTTGGTCACCGCAATAAACTGCAAAAATATCTGCCGTTGTTTTCAATTAGGGATAGTTGCTTCATTTTTAGCTATCCTAAGCGCCATGGGATAAGCTTTCCTGGAATTTTATTAGCTGGAAAGAAATGACAAAATAGTTAAAATTCCAATAAATCTCCAAGCATTTTCCCAGCTCTGAGAGATTTTTGTCTAATTTGAGAAAATGTTTTCAAGGTCGCAATTTTTTTAGTAGATAACTGCAAAGTTAATTGTGTTTGCTACAGATATTTACTCCATAAATTGTAGGTAATCTGTTTAATTATGATATGCGAATTTCATATCTGTTTTCTGTACTAAAGATTATTATTGGGATGAGTCATTAAAAATTAAAAATAATGAATCACTGCTTGTTATTGGGTGCGATCATTTCTCTCCATATTTCCCTAAATTAGGTCAAATTATTTCCTGGTTTAAAAATAAGTTGAAGGTCATAGAAGGAAATAACTATTTTTTTAAAAATCGTCACTACTAAATTCTTTTCTGACGTAATAATTGAAACTAAATGAGAGCTGGAAATAGAAAGGTCATGGGTTTAAATTTAGCTTGAATTTCATGCGTTCAGCAACGCAATTGTAAATGACGTGGACTGCTTCAAAATGCCGCAGTCGTCCCGCAATATTAACCACTTCAAAAATGTCCGGTCTAAAGATTGAAATTGCTGAAACTGTCAAATGCCAAGTTTAATAACCATTATTCATGTACTTTAAATTTACCAACTGTTAACATCAACCGTGTCTTATCATGCTGGATAAGGTATTGTCTCTTAAGTGTTCTAAAAATTAACTTGGCTGCTGATTATTACTCACTTTTATGGATAATTTATACGGATAAAATAACGCTCTGTACTCTCACAAATTTTTACCCTTTGTTACCTTTTGCTTTAATTTTAATTTTATTTGTCACAGTCATTCAGCTTATCGGTTTTGTACACATATAGGCTTTCCCTAAGCAGACAAATAAATTTCACAAGAGAATTTGTAAACGTCAAAATTAATTATGAGTGTTACTGACTAAACTGACATGAGTTCAAGGTGAAGTTTTCATGGAATTGTGTGAAAATGATAAAGTTGATTCATTACTTTCACCATCATCATATTGTTCTGATAAAAAAAATTGCGCAAGTTTTTACGCGAAGAGTGATACTCCGAAAAAGTATTTTTTCTGTTTTACGCCATATCCAAAGATGATAAGCACATCGTGTGACTTCATAAACAATGAAGCCAAAATATATAAGCTTATTTTAATTGCAGGACAGTCACAATTCAGCAAGCTCCTGAGATAAACCTGCGGAGTATAATTTTAAAAATTCAAAATGAGAACGCAATTTGTGGTAAACGAAAATTATTTTTTTGTTTTAAAATTTAAGAAATTAATTGAACGCATTTTAAAAATATTATTTTCTTATCTGCTCAGATTTTGATGGTCATTTGTGGCCTCTCTGCATCTGTCTTAGGACAAGAACGAGGATATGGAAAGGCCTGCAAAATTGACGGCACAATCCCCTGCACATCCGCATACAATGACCCTCTGCGTTGTATTGCTACCAGTGGTAGTGACGGTATTTGCGGATGTGACACCGGAATGTTCAACAACATTGACCTCAACAGATGCGTCAGTCCTCACGGACAAAAATGCACAGTTTCCTCCGATGACGGATCAATCTGGAGAGAATGCACTGACTTTGCCAACTGTGTGCCATCAACCACACTGGAAACCAAAGAGGGTATTTGCCGATGTGAAACTGGCGCCCAACACGATCCCAAATCTCTTCACTGTAAGCTCGGCTACAACTCTGAAGGCTGTACTAAGGACAGCGACTGCGACATGAATGCAGCTCTCGCCTGTCGCGAGGGAAAGTGCCAATGCAAGGACGCCAAATATCACCACTACGAGCCGCTTTTTGGAGTGTGCATTTCGCTAGCCGGAGGTAGGTCGAAGAAGATATCGTTCTCCATAATTTTTAATAAAATTTTCTCCACGCTCTAAAATTCTAAAAAAAATAATTTCCATTCCATAATTTCCAGGTTCCTGCTCCACTACCGGAGTATTCGATCCCGTCTGCTACACAGACGGAGACATGACATGCACCAACAATGTCTGCACTTGCAATCCTCCTCGTATTCCCGATAACATTGGACTTTGCGGGCTGCCACGTGGCGAATCGTGTAATAGCGGCGCCGACTGCTCCGGTACTCTCGTGTGCTCAAACGGAAGATGCGAGTGTCCATCCAGTCAGGAGTACAGTGAAGAAAAGAAGTCCTGCGTGATCCGTGCCGGCTACTCCTGCTCAGCGACCAGCGGTCTTCCCTGTATTGAAAACTCTTTTTGCTATGACGGCAGATGCACCTGCAGTTATAACTACGAGCAAGATGATAACCGAAAATGCCGTGGGTTGTTTGGCGCCGACTGCGATGGAACATCTACCTGCTATGACAACGGATATCTCCAGTGCGGCACCGAAAAAACTTGTGTCTGCAAGAACGGCTACTTAAAGGAGGGCACTTATGACAAAACCTGCAAAGGCATTTCCGGAGAGGCTTGTCGCCTCGGATCTGGAGAAGAGGAGTGCATAGCTGGGGCATCTTGCAGCGTTGGGCGTTGCTCCTGTAAATTGCGCCACGAGGCAGCCACCAACAAAACGATCTGTTTTGCCCTCCATGGTCAGGAATGCTCTTATTCGAGTAATGTAGTTTGCAGCGAAGCCAGACATTTAGGATGTAACGGGCTCACCTGCGTCTGCAAAGATCAAGTTCAGCAAGTCTATGACGAGAGCAAGGACAGATGTTTGGCGAGAGCGGAAATGGCTTGTGGAGCGGCCGCGGATAGCATCGGGTGCGTAGACAACAGCCAGTGTCAGGATAGTAAATGTAAATGCGACTCAGGATATGGCGCCAATGAAAGTGGAGAATGCATTCAGTCTCGGGATAATGGCGTAGGAAGCCTTGGCGCCTCTGCTATACTGATAGCGGTTGGAATGACATTCCTTGGGAGACTACTTTAACTTAATTTTTTTGGACGATCGTAAAATTTTTTGATGTTCTAGTCAATGCAAACAAGCAATAAAAATGAGAATGAAACTTATCTGAAAAGGCTTATCATTGCTAATTATATGCTTATCTTCATTACAATTCATTTGGTTCACGTATTCATTTATACATTTCGGTTAAGTACTTTCATCAAAATATTTATACTGTACTCACTCACTTTATTACAAAAATGAAGCAGCCATAATGGTACAATATAGTATGATATTGTGGTGTTGACTTAGCAACTGAAATAGGTAATTAATTTACAACAAACTATAATGCACTTGCATGTATTTTGGATTTTCTATGTGAAAACTTTTTTACATCGTTTTAAACTGGAGCCCTCAGGGCGGAAATCAAAAGGAGCAACTTTTTATCTACATTTTTATAATTTGTCTTTGTACCATTTACGGTGGAAAATATCCTGGTGCCAAAAATTCTAGATTCTATGGTGCAGAGACCACCCTGAACTTTCGCATTTTGTGGAGCACAAATGCAAATGTGGGAGTCATCTCATCGACAGCATCAAATAATGAAATAAATAGAATAAATCCTTAACTTTAAAAATTAGCTTAGCACCTAGTAGTTTATACTTCATTAAAACATTTCTCCTGTAGAAGTAAGAATTATTAACAATAATGTGTCAGTTAAAATGTCTTCAGTGCAAACATATAAAAAACAAATCTAATTTAATTTAAATCCTCCAAGAGGTATTTGTAAAACTTCAACTTCAATTCAACCAATGGGAATTTCAAGTTGAACTTAAAATAAAATATTAAATTTTGCACTTTTGAAGAAAATTCGTAATTAAATATTTTCATTCTTTTGTGGAGTTCAGGTTAAATATGGGCCTAAGAAAGGCCTATTCATATGTTTGGATCATATTTTGTAATTGAAGTTGGAAGATGATCATACACGAATATTCCCTTCGACTTCTTCGTTTGCTGGATGGTGTCTACATAACCGAGCCAATAGATAACAACTCCAGGGCCAAATCTACAAACCAATCAGAATCAGATCGTTTTCGAAAAAATTTTTTACCGCATAATTTAAAATTCATTCAACAGTTGAGCTATACCTATTATAGTAACTTGTCAGTTGGTCCCGGACATAGTTTTGATGAGTTTCTTCATCCCCAAAGGTTGCCTTGCTTTCTATCCAGGTAATAATGTTTCCGTCAATGGCTAAAAAAAGAATTTAAAAAGGTGCTATTAACTAAAAGCAATAACACAATATTAAACAGAATGATTTTCCACAACAACAAAATTAAAATTTCGGTGAAAGTGTACCAACTGGAGCCTCAAGTTTGAAATCGGGCGTCTTATCATAACCTTGTTTGCGTAACTGGTCTTCTTCTAAATGTAGGACACCTTGGTCAACCAGCAATTTGCGTAGACGGACTTCATATTCTTTCCCCACAGTTCTGCACACAATGTAAAATTAATTATGTAACAACGCCAAAATCACTCAAACTAGTTTTAGTACTTTTCGATTTTAAAGTATTACATCTTAAATTAGCAACCTTTTAATTGCATCCGGCAATGGTCCGTAATTGTCGTCATATACTGTACACTGCAACGAAACCATTCAATTCAAACTTCAATAATTACCTTTGCATTTACATATTTGCAACAATAATGATAATATCGTGAACCTTAAAGTTTTTAAACTTTTATCAAAGTAAACTTAAACTTACCAAGTAAACTTCATATCCCAAATATCGATCAGGAATGGAAGTTGTGTCTCGAAGAAATCGATTTACTTCCGTCTTAATTTCACTTCGAGTGAGTGGTTTAGGCGGTTCTGCTGTGGCCTTTTGCACCTGTGAAGAACTATCATTGTCGCTCATTAATTTGCTACCTAAAAAACCAAAATTGGAGAGTAATGCAATTAATAGCCTTAATCATTAGCATTCAAAATCTCATTTTCAGTAGTATCCTCGACATAATGATTACATTCAAGTGATTGTTCTTCTGCTGAGTCTCCTTGTCTCTGCTCTTCTTCTGTTTTCAATTCCTGCACTTTCCTTTCATGCTGCTCCAGGACGAAGGCCTCCAAAATAAATTTTGCAACAAGAACAGGTGATATCCGTATTTCATCTGATATTTTGACAATTATCCCAGGCTCTTCCCGATTAGCAACGGCTTTCTTATACCTGAAAAACGCAACGATGACAAGTATTCATTTTTAAAATTAAATAATCAGCTCTAGCTATTTCAATTTCACTGGTTTTTTAAAATTCACTTAAACTTTAAATTCAATTTAAACTTTACCGTAGGTAGTATTCTTGAATTTTCTCAGGCACATTATGCCTCCCGTGGTTCATCTTCATACTCTTCTGAACATAATTTGAGAATACGCTACCCAGCGTCATGTAAGGCACACTGAAAGGTAAACCAAATTGCAAACAAAACAACCCCAGTTAATAATTTCATCATGAAAGAGAAATGTAAGTGCATCATCTACTTTTTACTGATAGTGAAATGTATTTAATTAAGCAGAGTAAAACTTCATTTGATTCCCTTTCAGCCAGTTCAACCAAAAAATCGTTAATTTTTATACACTTTAGATTCATTGACAGTTTGCACTTATTTGCTTGCTAGTAAATACTACCTGGGGTACTTCCGTTCTAAAACATCCTGACAATCACGCAATTTGGTTGCCTGAATTGTCTTGATAATATCTTGGTATAAAGTCATCGACATCATTTTGACGCTCTAGTCACAAACGCAGATTTATCTGAAATCGATAAATACCATCATTTAATTACATCACGCACTTTAAAACTTACATTTTCATACTTTTAACAATTAACAACGAATACTATCTAAATACTAAATACAGTAGATAAGTAGATCACCTCTAAAAAACTAGTTGATTATTGAATTATTAAATTCTAAAGAAACTTTAAACAAAACATACCTGTAATTTGGCTTCTTCAGTAATTAAGGTTAGATTGGATATAGGTATTAATGATAATTATTAATTAGATATTCCATGAAGTTATTTACTTTGAACTTTTGAAGTAATGAACAATGCAACAAATCTGTTTGCCTCTTCTATTCTTCACAGTCACAAAACCACAACAAATGCAATCTGCTATCAGACTATGAGTGAGTGAGTGCGGCATTCACAAAACAGATGATTTGCCCTTGTTCCCTTCCCGGCCTACTCTGCCCGTCAGCTCAACAAAGAAAGCACGTGTTGTAGAAAATGCCGTGCATCTACTCTGAAAAAGCGTGTAATTGTAAATCTAATTGCACATTTAATTGTTAATCTCATTTTCTGATTTCTGATGGTCATGGCCGAGTTTCTGTAAAAGTAGCACCTATATTATAAAAGAATGAAAACAGCAAAGAAATCTCAGTCACATTAAGTCTCAGAATTTAAGTTAATAAACAAACATGTTATCGCCACTCGATATTGGTTCTTGAGTTCTAGGTATATTCATCTCGTATATTGTTTTGCAACTAGGTATAAAAATTTACTTAAGTCATATTTTTTAAAAGTTTCTAAAAATATCATACATTTAGAAACGAGTAATTTATGGATATTTATGTCCTATAGAGTAAATCTCTTTCTAGTGATTGTTAATTGCAAGAACTTATGAAACTTGGAGCTCGTCCTCCTGGCACAAGTCGTAGTTATTTAACTTATGCTTTAAAGCTAATAAGGCACTATGCATATCTAAAATTTTCGGAAGTCTATGGTCCCATGAAATAGTAAATAGTCACATATCTTAAATTGGCACTCCTATTCAGCTACGGATTTTAAATTTTCCTACAAGTAGTACAAATTTTTAGATAATTCCAAGGAAGGCTCCGCCTTAATGGATTGTCCAACCAAACTGGCTAACTTATGGGCGTACTACACACAGAATGAAAAAATCATTTTATGAATATTTGTTTAGGCTACTATAAAAAACAGTAGCAAATAATTTTAATTACCTGGCACATTGCAGGCACGCGTATGCTTCCAGTCCAGTTGAAGTACATGAAAGATGTTGCAAACGCAAACTTCTGAATCAGATCGGGAGGAATATCCGCGTTATCTTCCAGCACTACAAAGTGCGAAGGAGTCACCGTTCCCTACAATAACCGAAATAATTTTATTATTACAATGTTTTAGTGGGTGGTCTAGGAGAAATATAAGAACTGGAAAAATGAAGATAATTAATTACAATATAACAGCCGATTTTTTTAATTTACCTCTCTCACAAGTTGAGAAACGAGGAAAAAATCGTACAGATATTTTCTCGTGACTTTATGATCTACAATAGTGCCTGGTTCCGGATTGGTTGGCTCATACTTGCCCTTTTCAGAGAAACACAATTTTATTATCATCACAGCCATAATAATTAATTATTGATCAAATAATCTTATAACTGTCGTATGACTTTAATTATACCGCAAGGAAAAATCTGGCATTTATCCGTTTTTGGACAACACAAAATGTAAACTTCGGTTCAATGTTAAATGTCTGGAATAGCTGATATAGTTGCGCCACTTCATGACTTTTTGTGTAAGATAACTGCCCGTCACTCACACCATCCCGCCACACTATCACTCTGTCTGGAAAGGCATTATTTTCCTAAACATCAATAATTAATATTTATTAATATAGAAATGCTGACTGAAGTTCGATATGCACCATTTCTGGTTTAAAAAATAAAGCTGAAAATGCACAAGTTCATTTCATTAACCTTGTAATAAGAAGTCATTAAATCCGTTAGAACAGGCTGCATAGAGCTAACTGTTTCCTGGTGCTTGTGTTGGAATACAACCCTTGAGTAGTACTTCGTAAAATTTGGATTCAGAGAGCCAACAATCCCAGTTACTGAGTTACTCTTTTGTTTCGGGTCATGGAATACATCCATTCCAATGAACATTATTTTTTCCGGCTGGGAAATAATTTTACATTAATTAAGTTCATGTTTAAAATTTAAAACATTAAAATGCAATAAAATTTTTATTTAATGATCCTACCAAGGGTATACGAATCGCCCAGAGAGATCCGCCCAATTTGCAGTTAATTTGCAATGCAATTTTTTGTACCACAGACCTTAATTTTCTATCATTAGTCAACGTCTTCGATAGAATAACTTGGGATGGAACGGGCCTATTTACTGAACATATTCTCTTTATCATCGTATACAAATCATCTCTGGAACTTGGAATGATCGCAACTACAAACTGTGTCTATTCATATAAAGGGAAAGTATTTTGGAAATTATTAATTATGAACATGATTTAATTTTAATTTATAATTAAAATACATTTTGACGGAGGTGTTTCTCCAGGGCCTCTCGATAATCTCGCGTAGTTCCGTTTCCAACATTAACAGCTTGCTGCGTCTCGTTAAACGAAACAGCTATTCCAAAAGTGTGGCTAACTTGCCTATATAAGTCCACTAGCCTACCAGCCTTCTCTCGATCGTGTCTAGAAAATAAGAGTAACCAATTTCGGACTGGAACCTTTAAGGCAAACAAGACGTATAAAATAAAAATTTAAAACCAAAACCGATACGCTTTCAGTATAGCAAATCAATACAAAACACTGAAGTAAAACCTACTGGGTCGTATACAGCATTCTGCATAACTTTGTTCCCAAAATTGGTAGTATCCGGATGAAATTCCATCTTTTCGTTTAACATAACTTTAGGAATAGTCAGTTTTCTTGCTTCCAGTTGAACGGCATCCTTTTCCAACGTGAGACCCCATAATTGTAATATGGACCTTGCTTCTTCACATTCTGCAAAACAAAATTGAATTATCATCTTACAAACTTGTGGCTTTCATTGTTCATATTTTCCGTCTTAATGACTTAATAAAAGTTAAATTCTCTGAACTTTACCATTAACATTTCTGACAAACTGTTGTAGCGCGAGATATCGTTGGGCAGGATTCAGTTTAGTGTGGTGCGCCAAGTCTCGCATTATATGATAGTTGCTAGTTATACTGGAGTCCATTCCCGTTATGAAGCAAAGTTCTGGTACCAAGCAAATTAGTGGCATGACTCCCTATTGAAAAACCAATATTATGATAGTTGAATTATCTTCAACAAATACACAATCATGCTATGAATTCGCAGCGCAGGTTATACTATTTACCTCTGGATTTGGCTTCGGGCGATGAATTATTAAAGGCTGCGTTCTATCGCGGATCGTTATATTGTATGCCGTTTTGTAGTATTCGAGAAATGTTGTCTATTGCAGATTACATTAAAACAAAAGAAATATTACAAAAAAATATTCGAGTTTAGATTTCACTAAATATCCTCTTTTTAATTTCCGTTCTGTACCTCGACTCCTTTAGAGTTTGTAAATTTTGACATGGGAGTTTGGTTCCAGTCTATGTCATCAACCCTATAATTGCGGTTGTTGTATCGAGTCAGAATAATTTTTCCCAGGACATAATCCACAAATGCACGCTTTGCATTTTCCAATTGTCGTCGGTCGGTTTCAAGGAGGAAATTGTTCCTGACAAAATTTTAATCTAACGTTTTTATTTCTTCTTTTTTCAGCAGCCGCATTAACTGCAACTGGCATAAGTCGGAGCATATAGTCTTCGAGAGAAATGCAATAAATTATACACTTAATTACCATACGTCCAGAACAGTAGAAGTTCTCAGAACACGGAAAGACGTGTCACAGCAAAGCATTAGACCCCCTTCGTACTCGTCTACAGCGGTAACGTAGCCAGGCCATATTTCCAGTCTATAAAAAATGAATACAGCACGTGTGTTAAAATAGACTAAAATAAAAATATTTTAAAAAGATATGTAAAGAAAGATAATATTATATGATTCAAGTTTGTCTACGAACTTGTGCTGCGGAAGGTCAAATACAGCCCGGTAATTATAGAAGTGCCTCTTCATTTCTATCAGTCCTAGACACTCCATAACACGGCGGAACAAAACGTTATAGAAATGAACACAGTCTGTTAGGCAGTTCTTTTTAACATATTGAATTGACACAGTTCCACTTTCTGCTGGGTTCATCGGATAAGGGACATGGAACACAGACACCTGTGCAAAACAAATGCAAACAGCGATATGAAATGAAAGTTTGGCATGGTCATAGTAACCAGCCTGGTATGATTTTTAAAAATTAAATCATTTACCTTCTTAGGAAGTAGTATAGCCAGATACAATTTAGCACCATCAAAATTTCTGGCTTTGCCTAACTTTTCCTGCAGACTACTGATGACTTTCTTCTTAAAACGGAAGCTCTCCAAGGGAGGATCAAATTCGACGTGGTACTCATAAATCCCCATCTTGTTAGCAATTGTCAATTGCAAATAATTTGCAATAACAGGCACTCTATAATAAAAATAGAATGCACATGCACATAAGGTTTCCACTACTTAATAAAATTTATTAAATAAATAATTGTTTTCTTGCATAAGGTGCAGTAGAAGTTAGCGAGTATTGAGTAATTAATCATTGATCATAAAAACATATAAATGTCTACGTACTGACGGCCTTTCTCTCCACGTTTGATAACGACCCTCTCCAGTTCCGTGTAGTCTTCCGAACCAACGTCGTCGTCGACGGTCATCTCAGTCTTTTTGGCCTGTGAATGCGATGCACTATAATAAATATTATTGGAAGGAAATAATTAACTTTTTAGGAACGGAAAATCTAGTCTAAAAATACAGTAAAAGCATGTAATTACCCGAAACTTGTGCCAGGAGTACGAAACTGTGTGGTAGGCACTTTTGAAATGAATCCCGAGTCGACACCCTCCGATGGGCATGGGCAGGAGCTAAATGGAAAGTCTTTAAAAAATAAAATAATAACATTTTTAACATCTTTTGGACCTTCATAAAAATATAAAAAATATTCAATCCCCAAGCTCAAGCTTATTATATGAATTTGACATCAATTTTTACCTTTCCCTTTACTACTGCTGGCTCTACTACTACCCTGCCCACTTTTCACTTTGCAGTCGTCTAAACGCCGCCAAGAAATCATCTTCTTCCGGATTATCCGGTAGCGTAACAGGCGACGGCGACAGGTTTGACTGGGAGCCTCTACCCCTTCCCCGACCAAATGTTGACGTTGATGTAACCGCGGAACAGCTCACAAAAGACTTTTCACTCTGCTCTGATGGCGATCTTGACAACGTCCTCGTTTCTACCTGCTAACAAAAACAATTTAAAAAACGTTCTTGGTTTTTTTCCTTTTAAACTAACAATAACAATCCATTTAAAAAATCCCAATCAAAATCCTAATCGTTCCAAAGTTTTTACCTGCTCCTCCTTTCGTTGATTCCCCCTTCCTCTGCCCCTTCCTCGTCCCAGTGACCCCGGCAGCATTATTTTGTCGCTGTCTCAACGTTTTTGAGCCTTTTCCGAACCAGCTCATGTCATGCTTTTTTCCTCTCCGTTGCTCTCGTACGCAATCGCACCAGCCCCCAAACAAACTTCAGCTGATAAAGTTGACTCGAGTTGCCAATAACATGTAAAGGATAGGGAAAAAAGTGCACGAATCTTTTTGTCGTATACTGTCCTGCATGCACGTATCCTGTCCAAAGAAGCACCAGCAAGCAAGAAATGCATTACGCTGGCTGAAAACGGCACAAGCCAAAAGCCAAACAAGCACAGCAAAAGCGGCTCTCAATCTCAAAGAAAAAAGTAAATGCACGGCAAACAATTTTTTCCTATAAGTCCGAACTTTTTCCTTGTTTTGTCCTAGAATCCCAAAACTGTTTTTATTTTTTCCTAGCGGTCCGACGAGCAGAGCAAAGAAGCAGGGGAGCTGGGGCTGGGACGAGGACAGAATTTGGATTTTTGAACGCGGCATGCAAACAAAAACAAACGAGCAAGCTCCAATTTTTATATTTTTTGACGTGCTCTTATTTTGCAAGTTTATTTTTGGGTTTACAGGAGCACGTAGTGCCGTTTCAAAAAAAAAAAGTTAAGGTGTCTGTGTGAAAAATGCACAAATTACGTTTAAACTTTAAAGTGTCTAACCTTTTATTGTGCTGACAATCAACAATTAGTCCAGATTGTGCTTTGGTGCCATTTGATTTTTACCTTCAATTTTGGTTAACATTTGTGTGCCGTTGGTTTTTGCCATTTTTGACGTTTGCTCTTTAATCGGTTAGCGTTTGCCGTTTGGTGGAGGTGTGGGGTGGAGTGGATTCAGGGTTTGCTTCTATTATCAATATTAAATATTATTAAGTAGGCGGATTGACTATGAGTAAACTCAATAATAAAAGTAAAAGTAAGGGTCGAGACCTAAAAGGCTCTGAAGAAGAAAAAGGTGGATCAGGTGGAGTGAAGAGAGCATTTCAAGATTGCTCTAATAATGGCAAAAAGGAGAAGTTGAAGAAAGTTAGAGAGACGCATGGAACACTGCAAACAAGTAAGTAAATTGTATTTAACAATTAATAATTTAATCTTTCTTACTTTTTAAATGCATTTTATTTTTTGTTCTATAATTTGTAACGTGTGTACATCTAACAGATTTTAATTTTATTAATTTTGACTTTGTGATTATTGTAGGACCCACTGGGCGCCCTTTGAAAAGTGCTAATGAGCAGTTGCCACCCATCGAAGATTATTATGCGGAGCGTGGAGTTGATTATGGTACACTACGGCGGAATTGCAGAATTAAAGGTGCTGATGGGAGTGTGAAATTTGATCTTCTTTAAACTTCCATCTGGTTATACTCGTAAGTGTAGTAAAATTTCTTAGTTTACTTTTATTGATCTTTACAAAAACATTTAAAACATATGTGTGTAGTGTCAGTGTGGCAATTAAGTAATGTGCCTTTGTTTTGCTACTTAAAGCGGATGACCTGCCCGAAAACCGAGGAGTTTTTAATCAGTCTACGGAAGAACAGCCAGTGTCACCAGCCGTGCTTCTTGCCGCCGGACATTCCAGGAGATTAGTTCACGAACCCAAGACAACGTCGGACTTCGAGAAAATGATTCAGAAAGTTCAACAGAGTAGGCAAAGTTAGGAAATTAAATTAAATTCATTCGTGGTGTGTCTCCATTTATCTTAGTGGATATAGAAAATATATTTTATTTATTTATTTTTATTCGTGTAATCTTCAGAAAAGGCCACTACAGCTCTTCTGACTGCCAACTCTAACGAAGCGAATCTCCCTGCTAGTGCCGCATCCCCACTCCCTCCTAAAAAGACTGAACAGTTCATTAACGCAGATACTTCATTCCCTGACGACAGCTTCAATGACTCCGACTTAATTGCTGCCAGCCAGCAAGTAGAAGTTGCCATCGCAAATACTGGTACATGGAACCTGCAAACATATCCTGGTAAAAGAGACAGTAACGGAACCGTCAAAAATCCCGGCCAATCAGCAGACATTCAACCTCAGTTTGCCAGCACTCCTGTTGTAGTCAAAAAATTATCGCCTAATGAAAATGAAACTCCGAAAACTCATCGTTCTAGACTAATGCCCAGACTAAGAAACAAAAGTTTGTTCGAGCCTTCGCCCACTAATTTAAATTTAATGCCAGACGTCTCGCCTATTAAAATGGATACCGACAATGACAAAGAAGTCGATGAGCTTGAACAAGCAAAGTGCAAGATATTGAAGCTCCAAGAGACGCCCAAGAAATGTTCAGACGCAGTAGGAGATTTCGAAGATGACGAATATGACGAGATTTTTAGTCAAGTGGTGATACCTGGTGACGAGAAAAAGGCCAATGCCCCTCCACAACCACAGCAGATTATCAAGGAATCTGACAGTGAGTAGTACTTGAAATTATAAATAACTAAATTGTCGCATGCATGTCAAAGTATAACTTAATTAATGTTTTTGGTACAATTTAGAACCTGTAGTAAATTCCACCTTTGATGATAGCTTTCCTCCTATCGACCAGATTGAGCAGGATACCCTATCGAAATTAGAAAGTATGAATTATGATAATTAATAATAATAATTATACGAGAAATATTATCTATGCACGTTGCTTTATTACGTTTATTGGTAAATTATTATCTACTATTTTTATTCTATTTCTGTATTAGAAATGAAATTTCAGACATCGTCAGAATCCTCATCCACAAATTCCGTTCTACAAGATGGACTAAATGACAGCTCTACTAGCAAATCTTCTCTTAGGATAACACCATCAGCAACTCCAAAAAGTGGACGTTTAGGACTAAGTCGCAATCGCAGTCGCAGACGTCTCGTATAAATAGAAAGTCCAACCTTCCAATTTTTATCTTGTAATGATTAAATTACATTCGCGATATCACGCTCATTTTTTTGTTCAACATACTTATTGTGCCCTAATTCTAAAAAAAATTAAGACAATAATAGAGCCAGAATCAGGTGCGCTGAATCACAAATATTTGTTACATAATTATACAAAAATATCAAGCATATTGTTTGACTAAAGCTGGTCGGCGCTGTGTTATTATTAATAAGCTCATTGTAAGACTGCCATCGTTTTGTTTTATTTTGAATAGTGACATTTTACATAATGTATAAATTTGATATTAATATCAAGTAAATTTTAAAAGTAGAATAAAAAAGAAAAATGTTTTAATTGCTAAATTTTCAAAAAGCATTATGCCTATTTGTTTTTGCATCGTGTATGCCGCAAATCTTGTCATTTTATTTCTGAAAATGCTTATTGCCATCGTAAAAACGCTTCATGATCATCTGTGCAGGTATTAAATTTATTTTTGTTTCTCCTTCTTTCCTTGGAAATTGTCACTGCGAATGAAAGTTACATCACATCCAGGGAAGGAGAATTTCTACAGAAATCCCGTCCAATATGCGCACCCTTCACAACTCACAAGTCCCTTGTCTAGGGAATCTAGGGTAACTTGAGAAATTGGAGTGTCCCCAATCCAAAGACTGAATTATAAACTGTAGGCTTGATTTTAATTGGATTTTAGGTGACCATTCCTTGATATTTTTGCTCGTGTAAGCAAGTAAAATAAAAATAGAATATCCTATAATAAAATAATTTCGCTCTGACAAATTATTTAGCATGGTTACTACAATCATAGGCAGATGACAGATTGAATTACAAGTTGGTCCTTTATTTGGGAGCAAAAGGAGTGTGCACGGTGATTTCC
>JAHZND010004325.1:0-18314 GCA_027744115.1 Acrocyrtus sp. NNG-2020 | reverse complement strand
GAGCTTTGGGAGTTGCTAATATATTCCAGTATTCTGTATTCCTTGTTAAAATCTTTTGTGGCTCTCATAAATTCTCTTTGTTCAGTTTGAACTGCATTCACCCTCTTTTCCACCCTGCACTTCCTCTGGAAAAGCACCCCTGTTCCATGCAAGTCAAGTCCCAATTTCCATTCTTATCAAGATCTAATAAAATTCTTGTTAGTTGGGACATAATACAAATTATGATAATTATTTAATGTACCCTCCAACATTTATTACGGGCAAAATGACATTACGACTAACAATAAGCGAGAGGCTGCTGCTGCTGGGATATTCTTTTATGTGAATGTGAACTGGAGCATTTACTTTAGCTTGCTGGAAACAGTTCCGTTTCATCCAATTTGTACATTTTATCTCTAGCTATAGATGTAGTCACTCAATTTTTATGACTTTGTTACAGGAAAAAGATAAAGCGATTTCAGAAAAGCATAGCTACAGCCATAAACAAGTATTAGTATTGGCGATATGGAGCGATGACATGATAAGCGATAACAAGTTAACCAACGCGAAGCAGCAGGAGAGAGGGAGAAAAATAGTGGTGGAGGCAATAGGGGAAACGAGAAATTAAAAAGGAGGATTTAAACAAAGGAATCATTATACTGTGTGGTATCAGTATGCAAAATGGTAGATGAGGCGATGACAGTTGCAGAACCCATTGTATTTTTCCGGTTCTTAGAGAGAGACACTCTCCGCCGTCGTCCAAAGGGATACACAAAACGCAACCTTTTCTGTAACGATTTTGTTTGCCCAACCAACCGAACCGCGGAATGGGAATATATATTTTTAAAATAGTAATTTAATTCATTCAGCTACTCACTACTCAGTATGCAGAGTATAAATACTGGAACCCGAAAAAAAATTAAAATGTGCATAAAAAATAGTTAAAAAGCGTGTTGGCTGTGGATTTTTCCGATTGCTCACATATAAAAAAATGATTTTCCATGCTGGGTGAGCTCATTCTCAACGCAGGTCGGTATTTGCATTATAGTTTTAGCTCGGAGTTTGTACATTTTAAAAAATGCATTATTTTTTTGGGCCGTGTGCTGTCACTGTCATCGGAATAAATTTAAAAACGCTGGCTTTTACAAAGTGCATGTTGATGAAGTGGGAACAAGCTTGATGGAATAAAAAGGCGGATGCAGAAAGAGAGAACAAAATTCAACATGAGTCAACTTACTCTTTTCCTGACGAGCATTTTTTTTCTGAAACCGAAGATCCTTCTGGGAATTTCTCAGAACTTTGGCCTTAAAGATCTGGTCATGCGTGCGTGTGTGTTAAGTTCATGTCCTATGCCTACCCTCTAATAAAGCATATTTGTGAGCGTTATTCGTAATAGATGAAAAAAATTATTTGTGCTCATGATCATGTTGTGCGCTTGGAACATGGTCCGTTTTTTAAGCACTCGAACTGGCTACAAAAACTTAAAAATGCACGTCTGCTTTCTGCTTCCTTCATTTTTTTGTTTATAACGAATACTGTTCCACTTCATCCCGATGTGAATGTGTGCAATGTGTCATGCATCTGCTTGTGACTGAGTAATATCATGTCTCGAACAAATGACATGTTACAATATAAGGTGCAAGTTGCGTACCTTATACCGATACAAAACACGAAAATGACAAGGATGGTGTTACGTATTCGTATGTCAACTGTTTCAAAGTATTTTTTTCTGTTTTTTGCTGATGCGCTCTCTGTGAGGATGTTGAGACGAAAGGGTCTTCCCTCAAGCTTTTGAGTGTTAAGAAAGGCAAGTTTTTTTGTGCTAGTGATTTCTGAATGGGCTGATCCCTGTTTGCTGTTGCTGCTTACAAAAAAAACTGACGTTTCATTCGAACTCTTTTAATGCTATTTATACTCATGTTGAAATGATGTATCAGACTGGAATACAATTACTCAGCGTAAACCGAGGATGAGGATAAATGGGACAATATGTTGCTTTTAAGAGGAAATATGTTTTCACAAAAGCGCACAACAAAGTGCATTAACTCATCAGTAAAAGAGTAAATTAGCGTGCTTGGGTTCATCATCGTTTCACATCTCTCGTTTTTAGGTAACGACCAACAAATAGCTCGCGTAGAAAGAATTGGATGCACTTGCTTTAAAGCTGTAAATCGTAAGGATGAAGGATGAGAGAGCTTTAAAAAAGTATATTACGGAAATTCTTGTATTCAGTCATAATGCACTATCACTTATTCAACCAACTTCCCCAAATATCCCGCACTGTGTCTCCGATTCCGGTGCGTACGCTCTACAGTGCCACTTACGAAAATACAATCTTTGTGCTCACAATCCTCATTTTACGGACAGGAAACAAGGGGTAATTTTCGTTAGGCTGGGAGCTCATGTGGCTTTTTCAGATCCGTTCCAGAGAAATAACAAAAGTTAAGGTTTTTGACAACATTTTCCTGCAAAAACTTGGAGATGATTTACCTTCTTGTATGGCAATATGTTCTCATGTAGTGTAAGGGTAAGAATTAGGCATTGCATATCACTGATACGAATATCTCACTTGCCTTTTTGAAGGTCCAAACTCCAAACTCGAAAGATTTTACATACCCCATAAAAATTCATTTTATCTTTCGTTCCGAATTTTTCCCCTTTTTATTGTATTTTACTCGCTTAGTCAGTCCCATGCCATATATTGCCCCATAAAAATATGTTCCTATAAAGTGCAAACAACCAGCCCCTGTATTTTCTCACTAAGGAAAACGTGAAACCTGATAAAAAATGAAATGGCCTTTGAAAAGTTTTGAACTGGGATTTTTAAGTGCCGATGGCTGGCTGGGGAAGACCCACAACAGGCAGCAGCCACTTAATAAATTTCCTTGTGCGGACTTACGTGAATAGTTGCGTATAAACTTGCGTTCTATACTCATGGCCGCTTTGACACTCGCAAAGTGGTTCCCAATATTTTTTCCGACCAAATATCGAAGTTGTGCTCTTACGTATATTTTTGGAGTTTGTCATGAAATGTTTGCTTATCGTATCTAGCTATGTGGCGTGCCCTTCCTTACATATTTTTTACTCTCGGTCATAATCAGGACAGGATTGTGTTAACAAACGGCGATTGTAATGATAATGATGGGACCCTGTCCCAAGTGCTCAAACACGTCTAAACTATAATCCCATCATGTTACATCATTTAGAGAACCTCTGGACCTAAACGAGCAGAAAGTGCAAGACCGACACTATTTGAAACTTGAATTCTTTTGAAATATTGAAATGTAAACAAAAAGGACTTTTTACGAGTTGGTCTAGTTATTCCACGCGAGCGAGGGTTGCATTTTATGGGGTAACTTGAGTCTTTTCACCCCGTCCACCCTCCTCCCCTTCTCCTTTTCTCAGCATTTTTCACTCCAACTTTCCCGTCAGAGCGACGTGATGATGACGATGATGATAAACATTTCACATAAAAATTCGACACTGGGATGCCCTATTGATGTCATCAAGTTTAAAAGCTATTTCTCTCCTTTCATTTGGATATTTATTTCCTTATATACACTCCCTTTTTGCTATCGATTCCAAAATCAGCAAAAAAAAGCTCTTTTAGTGTTTTTCACATATTGTGCTCCCTCCATTGAAAGAACCCTTGCTCAGCCCTACCCTTCAGCTCGTTTTATTCATTGTTGGTTAAAATGCATAATGTGCGCTATTGATGATGACGATGATGATGGTAAGTCCTCATTGAATTAAAATGGGAAGTTTATGCTGCATTTAACTCTTTCAGACTGTCGAAACTGACCTCGTTTCGAATAATTCTTTTTCATAGTTGATACTGCCGCTTGTACCACTCAGCATTATTTCATTATTTGTAAAGTCTCGCATTTTTTACAGCATCACTTGTTCCACGTAGGTAATCCTATATATACGCTAGTTATCCAGCTCATCTCCTTTCCCTCTCTTTCCTCCCTTTTTATCATGATGATGGTAATAATGTAATACATGTTCTGTGGCGTAGTAAAACATGGCCTTTTATTACTAAAAATTTGTATGAGCGAACACAGACGACGGCAATTAGGATTTCGAAGATTAATGAATTCTAATACTTTTTCCTTCTTTTATAAGGGTTGTTTGAAAGGGATGAATCCATAATGATGAGGATGGTAGTGTGCTAATAGTGTCAGTAGCTGGTAAGTAAAATGCCACCAAGTTTTATGGCATATTTTAGATGTGATAAATGCTCCAAATAAATGTATCCATATACTGGATATTTATTCATTGATGAAAACTGCGCCATACTTATACCCAAACGCCTCTACCTCATATCGTTAAAGGGATGCTTTTTATTTGTGAAGAAAAATAGGGAATGAAATTTCTTTGCTAATATATGACAGAAAGGTAGCCGAATACTATGTAAATTAAGGTACATATTAAATGATATAAGATGATTCATGTAAAAATAAAGCCAGTGAAAATAGATGTTTGCTGCCGATATGAATGGTTTCATGATATATGGTTTTATGCACAACAAATTTGTTTGCCCATATCGATAGCGCGGAAATAATTTTTACTTTATAATGCTGATTATCAAGTCCAAAATTTTGTTAAATGAACAACCATCACGTACAATATTTATTAAAGAATCCAAACAAATCATATTTTCTACAAATTTCAAGATATAACAACTCACAAAAAAGATTTTATTCAGAGCGCAGACGGCATCTTATTCTAGCTCATTCTAAGAACTATGATTACCAGAAACAGGCTTCAAAATGATGTCAATATCTTCCAGTGTTTTTTAAGTTCACACAACTTAAACTATATATAGCTACATGTTGAGACTACGATGTTCCATATACAAAATTCCATAGCTGGAATTTGTATGCTCTATACAATATAAGGCAAATAAGCTGACATTCTGAGAGGGTCAGTACAAAAAACAAATTGGAATGCTGTACAGTATGCAAGCAAAATGTCAAATGTCAAAGAAATGCTGGCTAAATGAGCATTTTCTTTTCAATTCGTCTGTTAGCTTGTCACATGGTTAGGTATAGTACTATAAAAATATTACTTTAATATGAATACATACCTATTTCTTTTTGTATTGTTGTACATTTTTGCATAGGTACAAATTAATTATAGGAATGCAAATCTCTGGATATCTGGAGCAGATATTTATGGTATGTATTGTGACTCAATACTCCTTTAAAACTAAACTCCTGTTTCTATTTATATGGAAGCTGCCATATTACAACAGCCTACATTACTATACACATGTTAAAGTATAATATACGAGTTGTATAATGTACCTTACAAGCTTTTAGAAGCTTGACGTTAGAAAAATAAGAAAATAGGCAGAAAAAGATCATGATGTGTAATGATTTCTTAAAAATGTATAATTCAAAAGCATGTAATAATGAATTCTTTAGGCAATCAAAATACCCTTTTCATTGCTGCCAGCGGCAGGCTTCGGTTTTTTGTCGACTCCGCCAACTATCGGAGCTTGCATAGTCACACGAATAGCACTGGGCTTTCCAACATTGCATTTAAATGCCTTCGTTTGAACTTGAACTGATTTTTGAGAAAGAGCCTGACCAACTCTAATCCACAAGCAACTGTCATACAGCATGCCAGCAGCAAAGGTAACAATAAAGAATAAAATGATCACAAGGAAAAGAATTACTCCAGCAGCATCCTCATCATCCTTACCACAAGCAGAAGAATTGCATCCAGTTTCCTCACTGGGCTCGTTTACCTTCTTAGGAGCTTCGTACTCAGTTTTTTTCACAACCAAAATCAACTTTACCTTGGGAGATTTGCCATTTTCCTCTCCAAGCGGAAGAGGAGAACCATGAGAGGAGGATGCAGATGACCCTAAAAGCATCACTTTCACAAGAGATAACCGTTTCTTCTCCAATTTTCCACCGAAACTTGGAGGCAGAATTCCAGCAGTGGAGGTAGGGTTAGATTCATCATTTTGTTCTGTCTCAGTTGAAGGGGATGGTAGAGGAAGCACGCTTTGGTCATTGGTTGGGGTATATTCATAAATGTCTTTGGAAGGTGTGGATGCTGTTGCCCGGGATAAAGCCCGCATGATAAGGCATCGAACCATTTTCTGGGCAGGTGTGAGCTGTTGTACAGCTTCATCTCCATTTGAAATAGCGCCACTTGGGAAAGATGGGTTCATCATTTGAAAACTTTAAGAGAGAAAACCAAACCAGATACGCAAATGCATTAACTACTAGAGCTCCATTTCTATTATCATTTCTCTATTTATTACTGATTGTGAGTTATCCAATTTCAAGCTATGCTATGTTGATACGGTACGTATGCATGCGTATGTTTCTTCGTGTAAAATATTAGGAGCCCATTCTTAATTAGCTTTATTGAAGAAAGTGACAAAATAAATATGGCTTATCGTATTTCAGTGTTCAGTTTGGAAAATGACAGTGGAAGTAAGCATGAACTGCTGAAAAGCAGCATCTAGCGCAGTATGCAAACCGATCAATTACCGTATCCGAAGTATATATGCCTTTCCCGTAGTGGATTTATGAGAAGTCGTGAAAAAATGGGTATCGTATGTACTTTAAAAATTAATACTTACCAAGAACGCACACTAGAGTGAGCCTCGGAAGAGTCAGGCTCCACAATTGATACTACTTCAGGGTTTGAGTGCACTGCCAAACCATTCATATTATCGGCAGAGTCTACTTCAAGATTGACCTCCTCGCTCTTCTTACTCTCCGAATCAGCCAAGCCAGTAGCATCTCCAAGATCCTCAAGATCGACTTCTCCGCGCTTCCTGCTCCCCAAACTAGCCATCAATTCAGGGGACTGCGGCTCCTCAGCGTTTTCTATAGGATCTATGCTTAAGCTGTCTTGTTCGTAGGTGGTGGGATCTTCTGCAGTATCGTCATCAAACACTCCTCCATCTTGAGACAATGGCTTGTAAGGTTCGAGCTTTTTGAATGCAAAACAAACGAAGAGGCAGCATCAATACGGTTGTATTGTATGAGTGAATGGGAATGGAATTGAATGTGCATGCACATATTAGGTCGTATGCTTACTACTTATTAGGTCAAAAAATAAAAGCAATGACTAATATAGATTTAGTAATGACTAATTTGTGCGTACTGTGCATGTACATATTAGGTCGTATGCTTACTACTTATTAGGTCAAAAAATAAAAGCAATGACTAATATAGATTTAGTAATGACTAATTTTTAGACTTAATTTTACCTCTGGATTACGCCAATCTGAAAATACGGTAGTGGGAGTAGCAGAGGTAGGTGCTGCCAAAGACAGTTTGCTCTCTATGCCTTTCGAATTCGAAGATTCTATTCCCTTGTCGCTGTCGCCGTCGAGAGAGTAGGCAGCCACGCTGCACAGAACCATAATGCATGTAGCCACAAGCAGTGCCACAATTCTTGATCCCTTCATGGTGGGCTTTGAGTTTTCAACAAGCAGGGTATATTTCTTGTACTTTCTTTAGTCACTTTCACTTGAACAAGCTTCAGAAAAAATTGTCTGTAATATGCGTTTGCACTCGCAAAAGTTTGGGTGGAGTTTACACTTTAAAAAATTAAGTTCGGAAAACTAAACAAAAAAAGTTGGGAAGGATAAAATCGTCAACGGTTTAAAAGGTGATTGAAGTCTTGTCGCACCGGCCTCTAGCAGCTCTCTGAAGTGCCAACTCTTGTCTTCTTCGAAACATTGATATAGCAAGGCGTACTGTATTAAAATTGGCTTGGAACCCACGCTTCCTACAATATCGTTTATGTGTGATTAGCTAGCAACACAAAACATCGAAGAGGAAGAAAAAGAAACGGAAAGTAGGCTTACGTGGTTTCAATCTCGCCCGTATTGCAAATTACCGAAGTACCTGATATGTTAAAATTTGTCCACTGTAGCAATTAGCAGAAGAACAAGTACAGCTTCTGCCAGAATGCATAGACAGACTGTACTGAACAACTGCATATCTTTAAATGCTGATTTATTTAGTTATTTATCAATATCAAGCATATTATGATATGATACTGGAAATTCGCGACTTCATTCCTTCCTCCTTTCTGTACTCGAAACTGCGATGCCAAAGAAAGGAGAATTATATGCGGCTCTAATGCTTTTGCGACGCTCGCTACTGTTTGCCGCACTTACTGTGTAATACATGCATTTTCATTACTTGGAAATGTTTCATTTCATGCTTCTTAATTGCCACATCATTTTTTATGACCAAAGACAAATACTTTCTCGGCCGTGATGCCTCCTATTTCTCACAGTCCTTCCTTGACTCGTGGACTTTAGTAAATGTAATTTAGCAACAAGTGCGGGTTACGCTCCACAGTACAGCTAAATTTATGTTTGCTCGTAAACTGGAGTACCTATGTATATATGCAATTATGAAATGCCTTATTGGGTCTTTTTTCATATGTACTGAACTATGTATCTTACTTCTTGGCAAAATGGCCGAAAGAATTAAGTTGCATTTTTCCTTGCATCGTTGCATCAACTTTTGTATAGGTATTTTAATTGTAAAACGACCTCTGGTCATTGTTACTAAACTGTGAAAAATCCAGCATGAGATGAAAGTACCTAGTTAATGAATTATGCCATTCTAGAATGAAATGCATCCTTTAAAGAGAAACTAAATTGGTATAGCAAAGTGCAAAATTTCTATGAAAGTATAAATTGAAACGGTTACAATTCCACTTACATGTATTTCCAGTTATATATTTGTCTTGGTTCTGGTTAGGTTTACAGTTTCAATTCCAAAAAGGCACATTATTTTTTATACTTTTATCGACTGTGAATGGTAAAAGGCAAAGTGCAAGTTTATCAAACGAAGCTAATCTTTGTGCTGATATTTTTAAATATACATATCTAGTGGTCGTGGAAAAGCAATAAAATCATGAAAAAATCTCCAGAAGGAAGTTGCAGCTGCCTCTTCTCAGGCCATAAAATAGAAAAATGCCAAACCTTCGTCTTATACTGCCTTCGTCGTGTCTACAGCATAATATAATTACAGCTACTTCCTATATAGGTAGCATACTGTATACAATACAAATTGATGTGTGCCTGCATATTGAACACGACGCGACATGACGGGTCATACCCTATTCCTATTCTACAATATAACATAAAATGCATATAATAATTACATGTCAAGCGAGAAGTAGCTGGGTCTGAAAAATCGGAGCTAATGCTCTGTGATGTTATTTGGTGTTTCTTTTCATTCCCCTACTACCACAACCACTGCTTGACTTTGCCAGCTTGTACAACAAATTGAAGAAAAAAGCTGAACATTGAAGCGAAGAAGAAATGGCAGGGGCGGCGTGACGTCATTGTCATTAATATGTGTGTACTGTACTGTGAACTTTGAGTTTGAGCGTAGTGAACAAATTATATTCGAATTGAATTTCTAAGAAGCTGTTCTGATTATTTCAAGTCTGAAATATCTAGAGACAGAAAAAATGCTCAAACAAACGGGAGATAAACCTAAATAAAAATAATTTAAATATTCAGTCCCTGAAGCAGTATAATGTAGAGCAATTTCGAATGCAGTAATTGAAGCTGTGCTAGGCATTGGGTATAATGACTTTTAGTGTTGATATGATTGACGTCAAGGGAAATATATTTGTAAGCAATCCCGACAGGGATACTGAAATGAAAATATGATACTCAAGGTTCAGAGTCTTTTCATGCCTTTGAAAAATCATATAATATATTTAAGTACTCAGATGAACAAAATATGAAGGTGAATAGACTTCGACTATGTTATATTAATTTAGTCCAAAGTTGCAGAACATAATGTAAGTCAAATATTTGACAACAGAAAATGACATCATCATCAATACAAATACATTTAAGGGAAAACTCTCTTTTTGTCTTTTTGCTCCGTGCAGCTTGTCAGTACGAATGAATGAATACGCAGTGTCTGCCTCTGCACTGAAACGCCCCATTTCACTGAAAGGAAATCATTCTTTTGGGAATAATCATTTTGACGAGACATACGTCATTGAAAATATGTAGTTATCAATAGAAAACAATGAAATATGTTATTTCCTTCTTTTCTCAAAGTACCGCTTCCGATAAGAAATATTTTGACCCAAAAAGCATTTAGTAATAGTTGCACCGCAGGCTACATATTCAACATTTTAAAACTAGAAGCTATGGTTTGTTATACTGGATTTTATACCGCTTAAGATTTGGTTCTATGTAGTTTCATAAAGTAGATCTATGCACATAGTAACATACCTACATATGTACTATGAATGATGACAAAATCACAAACTACCCAAAGCTAAAAAATAAAAAGTTAATACTTATGGAATTTTTTACAGGATATACTGCAATATTCTTTATTAGAGCGTAATGCATATTGCACAATGTATTTACGGCTTCATACTTCGAATCATTTAACCCCAACCCCAACCAAACCCACCGAATCCTCCCCACTCCCACCCAAAGCCAAAATCACCTCGGAACCAACGTCCATCTCTCCCAGCGTTGTCTAAAAGAACAGCCTCCATCTTATCCGCTGGAAGACAACTCACAGCTTCAGTTAGCAGAAGTATTATTCCCAAGCAAAGAATTGCAAGAATATAAATCTGAAAATTTAGAGGACATCATAATTCTTAAATAATAAAACTTACAGGGATATAATGTATTTCTGAAGGTATATCTCTGAACGAATATAATATAATACCAAAATTATTGCTAACCTTCATTTTCAAAAGTTATTTTTACTGATATTCACACTGCTCTTTGAGAATGTATCTTGCGTTGCCCCACTTTACTGTGACAGCACATGGTGTGAAAGCTACACCCTACAGAACAACGAATATTGAATAATATCTTCTAGCTTAAACGGGTGACTTTTATACAAAAATTAGCCCGAAAAATGACATGCATCTTCATCTAAGTTTTCTCAGAAACTAATAAATCCCATCTATCTTTAGTCTACTTCCGGAAAAATAAAAAGTGAAGATAAAAATAAAATCACGAGCCTGGTTTCCTAATGATTTTTTACATGCCAAGTCCATGGTTTATCCAAAAATGCAAAAAAATGGTCCATTTTTGATGATCTTTAATTCTCCTCAGGTCTCTCATAAATACACAACTGAGAAATGCGAAATTACATTGAATCGAGAGATTTTATTAAAAGTGTCTTGTGTCATTGGACGAGAGCAACAAAGCATCGATCTTTCTCCCAGTCTAGCAAATCAACGTGAAAAAGGGAGTAGACGAGGAATAGCGCGAAGAAGTTGGCTGGTGGTGGGAGCTGGCGTTCCCGCACTCACAGCAAAACTTCACAAGCAAAACCAGCGAAAGGGTTAAAAACCAGCCAAGAGGTTGTTCCTTTCATGCTGAAGCCCATGACTCATCGTATCCAAAGCATAGCATTGGCTCACACTTTGCGATGCGGCTCTTTTCTTGAGAAAGAGTATCCAAATCTTGTAATCCACAAAAAGCTTCTCGTTTGTGCTCGCTTCTCTACGAAAAAGCTCACGGAGTAAGATAAAAAAAGGTTTGTGATCGAGTTGGGACGGTGGTGGTGGTGGTGCTGCTGCTGCTCCTGCTGCTGCTGTGATTTAAAAAATACTAGTTCACGGGCAGCATGCAGTAACTGCAGACAAAGTACATTGATATACACATCACCTTTGTAGTACTGTAGAGTAGACCTGAGGAGAAATGTACATTGGTAACGCAGCCAAAATAAAATTCCCTTTTCAATCATACATGCGCCATGTAGAAAGAAGTTTATGAAGACTTGTTTGATAAACGCAAAATTGTGCTGAATGTAAAATGCTCAAAATATTTTGATAATGGATTAATTTGAGGGAATCGATCTGAAAATAAATACAAACCATACTGGACATTGTTATTATGCTTTATGCACTTTCTGATTGGTGGATACCTATTGCGAAAAAGTGTTGATAGCAGAAACTATTTATTTGAAAGCAACAAATTCGTATTTTTTTCTTGAAGTTCTTTCGAAGTTGAACTGCGTAGTAATTAATATCTGTAAAGTTAAAGGAGAAACAATGACAGTTGATAACACTAATGAAGGTCAGAATACGACAGCAAAACAGAAAGCGTAAATTTATTTTTGTAAAAAATGCTGTATAGGTATACACCTTATCAGCATATGGACTACCGCTAAGAGCTTCAATCCCACCCAATGGAATTTTTACTTTCATCTTCATTATAATTGTAAAAAGAATGCTTGATTTTGTAGGTATCTCTGCAAAACCTATCATTGCATTTTGCATTCTGCATTTGTAAGTGGAATGAACCTGGTGTTGGCTGGTAGTAAAATACAATTTAAAAATTTGCATGAAATTTATACCCTCTTTAGTGAAATTTACCATGAGAAATTTTCAAGTTTACGTGGTGTGGGGCGTAGCCGTGGCAGTTCTGTCATGGATAGAAGTTTTGTCTGCTGCTTCCGTTTCCGAAGGTTTATTAAAAACACACTTTTGCTTGCGCATTGCATAATTTAGTACCATTTTCAGTCTGAAAAGCAGTTGTTAAGTTTACTTTTTAAATTCACAGGATCTCGACTTGAATCATCCCGTAATGGTGCCTTGTTGCATCGTTTGAATTTGCAGTTACATAGAAGATACCCGAGCGCTTATGCTGCACTCCTACCAAAGACGTTTGACGTCCAAGGTTCTACATTAATTTTTTTTTACTAAATACGAAAATGAATTAAATGAATGACTGGACACCATGATTCATGGATTTTCAATTAGTCATCAGCATAATTAAAAATAATACAATATGATTGACTAATCTATCTACTATCATTTAGCAGACTCCCAAAAAGCCGCGCAAAGGGCTTCTGTACTTGGAGGAGATAAATGTAATTCTTAAATTCTTATTAACTTTTACGCTAACTGTTCAGTATAGTCTCATAATTAGTTCTAACTTTGCTTTAGACGGACATTGAATATCATCAAAGTACTATTTATTTAAGAGGTTAGTGCAAGCTGTTTAAACTTTCTTATTTTCAATAACAGATAAACCTTGGGGAGCGGCATCTTTGCCTGGGCACTCTCATATCACAGGAAATCAAGTCATTCTAGATAAAATTGAAGACGATTTATTTACACCAATTAGTGAGGTACATGCTTACGATGAACGACGTGCCCATCATGAATCTTAAGGAAAGAGGTCTTAACTCTGCCTGGTTCACAGCATTTCAAAACAATTTCAACATCCACACTCATATTTCATGAATGATTCACTATTCAAGTCGTTCATCCAGCAGAATAAATAACAATTAAATTTTTATCTAAATTCTAAAGATAATTTTCAGTAAAATGCGTTATATCTCATTTCCTTTTGCCTTATGAACTGATTCATACCAAGCAAGCTCTTTCAAGTTATCTGCATCGTTCTCCTAGTAGAGCACGCTCTGTAAAAAGAGCAAAAAAATTTCATGAAAGTACGGCCGTACAGCCGTACAGCATTAAAAGCTGGCATGGGATGAGGATGCACTGGTCAAAGTACATTCGCCCGCTAGAAAGGACTACAAAAATGACTGACACCACGCAAGTTGTAATTTTGGTGATGGCTGAGTAATATATCCTAAAAGCTTGAACTCGAGGCGAATGCGTAAGCCTGCCTTAAAATGCCGTTATCGGTCTTCATTACACAAGTCTCTACACTCCACACAGGCTTCGTTCGCTCTCCTTCTTTCTTGTTGGCATAAATATTTTTTTTAGTATTTCATTTTCTACGTTCCAATCCTGTAGCTGGCATGATCATGAGCAAACTCTGTACAGAAATATGGCAGCAGTAGCATTAGTATTTTACTTTTACTTTTTTCTTATCTTAACAAATGCTTATCGCTCTACTGCTACTGAAATTAGTAAAAAAAAGTCTTTAAATGCTGTCCTTATCAGTTGAAAATTTCATTTTCAATAAGCAAATGATCTTTGTATTTTTCTGTAATTTCGTAAATAAAAATGACAATGCCTGTATACAGACTACATAACATAATTATAGTATTTAGAAAGGTGTTAAATCATAAATGAAAAAAAATCGGATTTTACCTTATTTTTGTACAAAATTTGTAAAACTATGGGAAAAATGAGACTAGACTGGATACATCTGGGTTTTGCAGTAGCAAGAAATAGAAATAGAAATAGATTGTGTTCTCCACTGCAATGCGAGCCAGGAGAGGAGGGTAACGTGAAATTTAGAAAGGCAGCGTCTTTTTCCCCTAGAAACTTCTTTCACTCCTTTTAAAATGAGCTACGCTGATGGAGTCGTGTTGGGATGGAGCTTGGCGAATGTAGTGAAACATCAACATGGTTGAGGTTGAGTGAGGAGGTTAACTGAGGGGAACTTGCGTCTTGGAAAACATATTGGTGGGCACTTCGCCCCACCTTGCCTGCTCTATCTCACATGAATTCCGCAACATTCTGTAACCAGAGTTTGTACTAAAGCAAAATCTTCCTTTGCTTCGCTGGTGTTTTTAGGTGGGTAGTTGGGAAGCTCGTAGCTGTTGTGGCAGGCAAATGTGAGCTGAAGCTCTGTGTAAAACGTAGTTTTTCTAGGCAGACTTGCAAAGCAGTGTGGCAGCAGCATCCAATTTACAGAGGCTTTGCCAAGGAAAAAAGCAATGGTGGAGTGAAGATACAGAGCTAGAAAAGTTCATTCGCGATTTCAATGGAATATGAAACCGAATTTTGTACTTGTACTTTATTGTAGGGTAACAGAAAAGGGAAGGCGGAGGACTGTTGGCGAGCTGCATCGCTTGACTCACATGAGGAAAAATGAGATGAAATTATTATGAATCAAATGTAACTTTAGGATGTATAAAATGCCTTCTTTTTGAGAATTGGGAATTTGGGAACATAGGAAATAGCGATGTTGGAAATCATGTTTACAAACAAATCTACTTGGCAGTAGTCCTTTGTGGCCTAAATTCGGAGTTCATTTTGGCATTTGATTTTTTGGGGTTGTTGCATGCATCTTTAAAGGTTTATAGTGCTGATCAAAAGGGATAGGAAAAGTGAGAAGTTTATTGCCACGTGAAAGGTTATTTTGTCATTGTTTACAATATTGCGTGATGTTTTTCTCATATTGTTTAATTGTTTAGCGGACGTTTTTCTACCACTTTCACTTTTAAGTTCGGAAAGTGAAAAAATACCTACATATGTAGTAAAGGTGTGCTTATCTCACTGGCACTCAGAGCAAGTTCGTTCCTCTTTTGCTTTTAAGGTTCGTTGTCTTTTAAAACTCGCAGGCGATTTATTGCGTAGTTTGATATTTTTGAGGTGTTGGTGATTGTGTGCATGATATTATGTCATTATCTATTGTTCCAATAAAACAACACAGAGCATTGTAGTAAAAAGCTTTTAATCGGACAATCAATAGATTTTCGCTTTTTAGCAAGTTGCCAATGACATGTAATACTTAAAATCAGAGCAGCTCATGGGCACATATATGGCTTGTCTTTGCTTTGAGATAATGCTTGCGCTTGTGGTGTCCCGCGTGACTTGCAATGCAAATTGTTACCAAACTGCTATTTGTGACAATTCACAATTATGGGCCACTCAACATAGCCATTTGTTCATCAGACTTTTCAATTTGCGAGCATTGCCCTAAATTCTAAAAATGAAAGAACCCGCAATAAGTATAGGGAAAATGAAAAATATTTCCCAAATTTGCCGTTTCAAATACGATGAACCAGGAAATTTTTACAATGAAAATCACGCATGCACTTAGGATAAACGTTTCCTTTTTCTCAATTTAAAACTAAAAGCTTACAATCAGGAAGTCATAAAATAACGAAAAACAGGAATTGTAGTTTGAAGTCTGATGTAATTTGAGTTCAGTCTTCTGAAGTTGTGCGTTAGAGAGGCACAGAATATTTTTCTTCTATGCAAAAGCCACTTTCTCCTTCTCCCTTTGTCATTATGGCGTTCGGTAGAAACAACGCTGGGGATCTTGAAGATAAGTCAAGCGGTCCGTGTCCTCCGGTCTATCTGTTGTCAGTTCCTGGAGCGTTAAGAGTTTTTAACATTGTAAGGACATTTTCAGCCCTCAGATAATATAATTTTAGCTCAATTAAATTATCAGTGGCAATTTTTCAGATTTTAGGAATTATCATTTTCGGACTATGGATTCCAGGATATGAGCACGATTACATAAGTCAAAATCAGATCGTGAATTTTAGAGATCGAACAAAGAATCATGGAGCAGGGTACAAATCTGAGACATTATGTCAGTTTGTTATGGCTGACATCATAATTTGTCTTCTCATTTCGGTAACCTTACTTATCGCTCTTCTTGTTGTCGCACATTCTCATGTGGACTGGAACCGAATGGTATAAATCTAATTTTTAATTCGATAATTCTCTTTCCTCGTAAATTATATCTCTGATAGGTAGATGAACTGCATCCTTTTTTATTCCTTAAATCAGAATAAAGTAGCCCATGCTGGTCTAGCACTTTTTCATGGTGCTGGGGCAATATGCGGAGCAGTTGGGATATGGTATTTTGAGGAAAACTGTTGCCGAGTAGATCTCGAATGGAACGGGGTTGGATTCAGATATTTGCCCGCTATCCATGAATTTGGCTACCCCCGTAATAACTACCGTTGCAACTGCTGGCTCACAAAAAGGTCTACTGCACCGGACTCTGAAACTTCATCCCAGTACTCAACCGAACTCTGGGAGCCGGAACGCTACCCTGAAAAGTATGTGGGGGAGGAAAGCATGTTTGTCAGTTTTGCAGCCCACCACATTCACCTCCATGTTGCTGCAGTGGTAAGTGGCGTACTTACACTAGCATCTTATTCAAATCAAAATATTTTCCCATCTTTTGGTAATTGTAGGGATAATTGCAATTACATGAGCACCTAAAATATTTTTTAAATAAATTGTAGATGCTGATGCTGCTAAATACATGTGTATACATTTTGGCAAGTTACTTCTCGAAGCCCAGAACGTCAGTTGAAGATAAAGAAACAGAGGACTAAATGATGAATGAAAAATAACAAAGGTACTCTGCTCAGTCTGCTCCACCCACAACAACCTTGCAATTCAGAATGCATAGGTAACAGGTATCTAATGCTTAGCATCACGTTCAGTGATATTTGCCTGCTTTATTCAGCAATTAATTGTATTGATAGAGACTACTGTATAAAATGCATTATACGTAGGTATCTATAAAAGTTCATTCTTTCAAAAGTCCAGTTCATTTTTATTTTTACATGAAAATCTCTATATTTAGAACCGCCCAAAAATAAGCTACCTTATGTCTAAACTGTAAATCTTTCCATCGACACGATCGACACGCACATTCACTCCCAAGTTGTAATAGAGCTTCTTGTTATCTCCAGCAGAACAGTGGCTAAAGCGTATTAACTTTTTGCTGCTTGCAAGCGGGCAAGGTAGCACTTTGGTGTACAGTAAAATAAAGCTTTTCGCGAAATCTTCACCGTCAGCTTGTCCATTTTAACCACATTTTATCCATTTTATCCATTCATCCATCCACCCCAAAAATTGATGGATAGCGGACATTAGGCGTACTATGTTTTTGCTGCTTGCAAGCGGGCAAGGTAGCACTTTGGTGTACAGTAAAATAAAGCTTTTCGCGAAATCTTCACCGTCAGCGCTAGCTGCATATGTATTATTTATGAATGGTAGATATATGTGATATTTCAAATATTCAATTGTGCAATTATACCAATTTCCAGAAAAATCGTTATCATAGAAAACGAGCATAAATACAGCAAAATTCCGCCGGATTAAGCATTTTATTGTATACAAAAAGAGCTTAAAGAATAATTACATTTGCACAACGCTGGTTCAATAAAAGAAACATGCTACTGATGCGTCAGTAGTTTACTTTAGCACTCCTAGCAAAAAATAAGAGCTCTGTATTTTTCCTTTTAAGGCGCATTTAAAGTTCACGCTTGAGCTACCACTAATCACAATAAGTATTTACTGGGCTTGGGCTTTTATAAACATACAAAATGCTTGCCGGACACTGCTCTGGATGAAGATATAAATAACTTTGCTTTAAAGCTTTAAGAAATAATTTATAGTACAACTTAAGGATTACGTGTTCTCCTTTTCGTGGCAGCTGTATGTTAAACAAAGTACTTAAAACTGCTATTAGTATGTATTTTAAACAACCGATTGGGTTATTTCAGCTTTCCATGAAGATTTGAGTTGGGAATTAACTGTTTGTTTCAAAATGGACTTTGATTTTATGAGTCATTGACTTTCCTGGAAATAATTTGTTGTTCCCTTCACCCATACTCTACCGCTTATCTGTGCAAGTTAGAAAATAACATGGACGGCGAACAACC
>JAHZND010004324.1:0-19622 GCA_027744115.1 Acrocyrtus sp. NNG-2020 | reverse complement strand
GGCTTCACAACCGACGAGATGGTCTGGACAACATCGTACATGTTCCAGTTCCCGAATCTCATAGCTGACGTAGATAGAGACTGGGACAGGGTTGGACCACTGCTTTTAGATATCAATTACAACTCAACTGAAGTCAGCGTTAAGCATGTCAGAGATCTCCGAAAATTTTATAATGGGGATTCCGAGTTTTCTTTTCGAACTAGGCACGCCCTAGCACAAGTAAAATTTTATAAAAGTTTTCAATAATCTAATTTTATGGCCTATTTTCCACAAACCTGTACAGGTACAAGCATTATATTCAGATACCTCCTTATCAATTTATTGTGCCTATGTACAATAGATGGTTTCTGACAGATTCTATATGGAAGGCACATTAGAAGCCGTTAGATACCACACAAGGTTCACAGGGGCACCCACCTATACCTACAAATTTACTCAGGAAGGAAAATATAGTGTGGTGCAGCTTTATGGGGGCAATCCACGTGATTGGGGTAATGTCCAAAGTTACAGTTAAAGGCATATGACATTCAATATTGAGTATAATTACATGAATATATTATTTTACAGGAGTGTCTCATCTGGATGACCTGATATATTTACTAAATAATACGGATTACTACTCTACGATTCAGCCAACTGTTGACATTAAAGAGTATAAAATGTCATGTTTGCTGACTAGCGCGTGGACAAATTTTGCCACTCTTGGGTACAAATGTAAAATTCAATTACGAGTCCAATATGGTGCAATGAAAATATGCTGAAGTATATAATCTTTGTACACTGTAGGCGACCTCTCATTGAACAAGATGGGAAATTACTGGATATTTGGGAGCCCATTCAAAGAAGTAATTCTGATTTCTCTCCGTTACAGTTCCTGGACTTGAACCTGAATCCAAAAATGATAAATGATCCGTATGTGGTCCGATATAGTTTTTGGAGGAGGTTAAATCTTCCTGACTAACAGAGTTTATGCTGATCACGGTAAAATTTTGAAATGACGCATTTTCATCTAACTGTGCTTGCAAATTCTTGGCAAAATAGTTCTATTCCATTAATTTATTTTGAAAATTCTATACACTATTTAAAATAAATTGAGAAATGAAATTAAGCTTTAAATGTTTAGACACGTGATGTAAAAACAGACTACAGGTAACTAAGGGTGTCAATATAATTATTGGGCTTTTTTAGCCAATCGCATTGCTTAATATTGTATAGGTACTCCATTCTAAATAGGGTTCCTTTCCTTTGCAGCATTACAAGTATGGAGAACAATGATTTAAAATAGAACTACAGATAATTCAACAGATTATTATCGTATTAAAATTTTTGACTTGAAACATTGTGGAACCCTTTGGAAGCAATGGTTAAATTCTGTTACGTTGTGAATAGGAACTCTCACTTTACCCCAGCAATGTTTTGCTTTGCCCGTTAGTTAGTTAGTTAGTTAATCTTTATTTAATCCCGTGAGCAGTATATTCTCTGGCAGAGATAATCAAAAATCGGAGGTCTTTACGATACGATTTAATATTTAACAGAAATACTGAGTTATGATTTCGTAGGATATTTTGCAAGGTTGAACGTAATTATAAAGAATGACAATGCGTGGCAGAAAATGTGCTAGGACTTTCCAGTTTTGTGTGGATCGATTTTGAAATGATTAAAGATGTGTTCAAGTTTATGAGCTTATACAAAGTATTCATTGGCTAGTATACCAGATGTTGTTACCACGGGCGTGAATTAAAATTTTAATAGCTAGCTACGAGTGTAAGGTAGGCGGTATTTGTTATAAAACGTTTCAGATGCTCTTTCCTTGAACGCAGTGGAAATACTTATCCGGAATCATATTTCTCGTAAAATCTTGCACTTTTCCCATACACAGCTACCGAATCTAAACTCGCTTTCTGATTTTATAACATTATTTAAAGTGGATAGACACGTGGTGAAGTTGTTTTTGAAACTGCAAAGATATTTTATCATTCGAGTGCAAAATTTTATATGCTGTTCTGTTCATTTTAAAGTCTTAGACGATTTAATAAGTGCATACTCTTTAGTAGCGCTCCAGTAAGCATGATTTTAATCGTATAGTTTGGGAACAGGTCTTTATAGGGAAAAGACTGGCAGTGAGCATGCTAAATTATGCATGCTAAATTGCTAAGCATGCTAAATTAATGCTTCTGGTAATGATTTCCTACTTCTTCGTACAACGTAGATTCAGTTCTAATGATGTGCGATAAGTCAGTGCATTGTTTTTACGGAAATTAAATATTGCAAATCTCCAGAAAAATATTTTATAATGATACTTTTCTATTGACATCAGATGTGATTACTATTAATAAATTATTACTTGAGGTTATTTATGCTTGCGAATTTAATACAGACCTTGACTTTTTCCAATGTGTATCCTTCGAGTTATGAAGTTACTGCAGACGTAATACAAAATACAATACCAGTAGCAAATAATTACTAATAATTACGAGTTTGATGGCTGATGAGTCCTTGTGAACTTCCAAGCTCTTTATAGCTATTTAGTCCCAAATGTTCCACCCATTTCAGGCCTTAACTGCGATTCATCAATAAATTCGAGAAGTGCTTTTCTCCACTGAGACTTGTTCTGTCCATATACCCGAAGAGCTTCTCTTGTCATGGGAGACATAAGCTCACGCATCGCTTGCAGAATAACTTGAAATGTGGGTGGAACTTTCAAAATAAAACAGTTCTGACTTTTACACAATTTTCAAGATTAAGACTACCAAATATCGTTCATAAAACATTATGCGTAATTGACTCACCATTAAATATAAAAATTCTGTCCAAGAAATAAGGATAATGGTTTTCATAAAGGTCCACAAGGGCTGTGTAGAAAGGAATACCTGAAAACATGAAATGCCAGAAATGCATGGAGATTTTAACTGCTGAAGTACTTACCAGAGCATTGAAAGAAATTATATGGTTTTGTACTGAGGACTGAATAATGGTAAAAAATACAGGGAACCTTTCACTTACATTGAACACACGCGTGCTGAATTATATTGAAGTTATCCATGTTGATTATATAGTGACCCCGAGTTATCTAAGGTTCAGATACCCAGTTTAAAATTGTGTACCAAAAAGAAAAAAAAATCGATAAGATCCAGCATCACTGTCTCTAACTCACATTCTTTCCCTGTCTTTGCATTTCCCTCAATTGTGTCGCAGAGTCTTCAATAAACATAGCCTGGTACCGACGTAGCTCATGCATTCTACCGGCGACAGCCATTACACGACCATCCCAGTCTCCCATATTACCTGACAGGACTATTTCAAACTTATTTAGTATAAAGTGATGAACAATTTATAGCATCATGAAGATATTTTGTAGTTAAAGTTAAACGCAACACTTACTTGGACTTCCATCCCTTGCAACAGTATCGGTGTAGTACGGATACATTTCCCTCAATTCTGTCCAGTCCTCTTGTAGAATGGTATCCATTTTGTTGACCTTTCTCCATTTAATATCCTGCGAATTTTGTATAAGCAGATGACACAGTTAATTTTCCAAATGCGTAATCATGGATAATGGGAAAAATTTGTTTCCAATCAAAGCAACATTTTAAAAGAATTTTACCTCTTTCATGAGTTTCACGGCTTCATTGATGTTAAACTCTTTTGCTAAAAATTGTAGAATTCGTGTGCAAAGTAATTCAAATTAAGGCAAATTTATGTCACTATTCATCGTTAGCACTATTAACAACCTTACCTCTCAGCCACCGGATAAGGTAAACATCTTGTTTCATATATTCCTGATTGAGCACACCAGTGCTAAGGATTTTCTCTTTAAACTAAAAACAATTTATGTATTAAAATGTTCAGTTTATATCAGGACGGTTATATTTCAATGAATTCACAATATTGGATACCTTGTCAAAAATTAATTTTTCAGAACGCGTCAGCGACAAATCTTTGAGAAAGGATGTAGTAGTAATGCCGTCTGTTTCAGCAAGTAGCGACACCATTAGCCACGATAAGATAGCCCAGGATAGTTTGGCCATTTTAATTTGACAAGCTTTGCTGGGCGCGTCTTTAAAAATATTTTCTACACTGCAGTTAGTTATTAGGTTTCCGGACAGCCAAAAAAACTGACTGACTTTGACTGTCTCATCAGAAAAAACTAATGGAAAAATGAACTAGGGGTAACATATAGCGGTGACTTACGTGGGAAAGTAAAACTTGTTTTTTTCTAATATGCCTATGAACTTGCACTCAGGATCGTGTTGCTTAGACGTGCTGTATTAAAACATTGTAATACAGAGCCATTTGAAAACTGCTTATTTCTATCACTGGATTTTATCATGAAATGCGCAAAAAGAATTTATTTCCAACTCATTACCTACCACAATTATTAGTCAGCCACCAGGTGAAAAATTTACTGTGGGTAAAAATGCAAAATAAAACAAAATGGTTTAGTTTTTTAGCAGCGAAAAATCAGCTACATGACCAAAAAGATTGCAATTGCTAGCATTCTGTTGATTTAACTCTAGAGGTATTTATGCACAACTTTACGTTATCTTTTCAAGGACTACCACATGAACAAAATTTCCACGTTTTTGTTTTCCCTAAAAAGTACATACCGAACTGCCTGATACCCTGGGGCCTGGACCACCATAAAAAGAATCTTGAAATGAAACATGGGACCGTGTTAAGCTTGTTCTCCTGACTACACGTAGGCAAATAAATTGGTCGACAACCTTGGCAACTGAATCTTAATATTTGTCCATATTTCTCAAATTACTAATAATAACTAGCAATTTTCTGGCTTCATCAGGCATTCATCTGCATAGCTGTCAATTTCTAAGCTAGCAGACACTATTTATACTGTAATTAGATGTCAGCAATTTATTGCTATCTGTTATCAAATTCCCACTATTCTCTTGTTGCACGTAATCAGATCTCAGGTACCTAGTAGGAATGGGAGCCAATTAGATGTTTCATCCTGGACCGAAGGCTGGAAATAACACCTTTGTGGTAGTCCCAATATGTTGTTTCAGGTATTTTCCATTTTTATAAAACAATTAATAAGACGTGTTACGTTTGGCTTATATGTAGTTTCGAAGTTTTTAGTTATAAAACTGGCGCATTTTAATTTGCGAATACTTTCACTACAGAGCAGCAAAGTTGTGCACCATAGACCACTTTTCTTTTTCCCAGTTGTTGCCATAGCATTTACTTTTTATAGTTTTGAATCAGCCTAAGCTTGTAAATTATATTATTTTATTTTGACTCAGAACGGCAATACTTCAATTTAATAGTAACCAGTTTTTCGTACTTATAATATTATAATTTCAGACTATTCTTTCCCACCTAAGTTTCTCAAAAGTACAATGGCCTTTTTTATGACCGTTAAAACTTATCTTTGCATAGTCCAACGCGGTTTTTCTTTCCCGATTTGCCTCATTTACATCCAGTCCTTTCTCCACCAGAAACTTAAAAGCTGTCATAATATGCCCCTTTCCTTTGTAGCAACACAGTAGGGATAATTTTCGCTTTTCTTTCGTTTGCTATTCCACTGCATAGCTTTACCAGTTTACAAATTGTCTCGTTGCTGCGCCCATGTATAATTGCAGTTGCCAAGATTGAATGTTTAAATAAGACATTCAAAGAGGGATAGCATCATATCTGCTCGTTGTCTGCAGCAACATCTTTAAGAACTGTCTCCTTCGGTTACTTCATGAATCGTGCTTCCTCCCAGCACTATTAGTTCAATCAGAAGGCGCAAATCTAATACTTTTTCGCAAATACTAGAGAAATGACAGGGATTATTTACTGTGATAAAGTACGGCGTGACTTTACGTTACAAAATTCATAGAATTATCGATACATAATCTTTTGGTAAAAGGTTGCTCAAATAGTGAAGAGCTATACTTGACATTGCAAAGACTTGAGTTATCTTATCATCGAAAATTCTGTGGGAAATGACGCTCCTTGTTTTCAATTTCCGATTTATGTAGTATGGGAGCTTTATCCGGCAATGTTTTCTTAAAAAGTATGGCTTTCGGCCTTGCATGGAGTCAAGGAGAGTATTTCAGCCATAGTATTCTCTAATCTAATTTAAAAAATTCATTCCAGCCGCTTTACAGATTATGCTAAAGTTCACGACTTAAGGTGCCTTTTAATGTCTATGTCTGACTTGTTTTTAATGACTGGCTCGAAAATCGTTAAGACACATAGAAATAGAAAGGTGGATATAGTAAGAATAAGGATAAGGGGCTAATATTCTCAACTGGCAGGACTTATATTATATTCCTACAGAAATGAGGAATGGCAAGGTTACTAATGGTGAGCATCGATTTATCAGTCACATCATTTATTTTCAGAAATTGCATGTACATACAATTCTTTGTTCAGAAATCGTTTAAATTTTTATACGTACAAATGTACAAGGCGATGTCGGAATTATGAGAGTATTATTCTGGTGATATAGTGATAGTAGTAAGTAGTAGCGCAGTCAAAGCTTGATCAATCCTCTCATACAATATTATACCAAACTCACATAAAATTTACCGGGTAAGTAGATTTTCCCTGCAAACACTTTTAATTTCGTAACAACTTTTATGGAAAGAATGGCATAGTGACTTGACCACTTTATTAACATCGAATTATCACGATTTAGTTTATGGTTCGGTTCCCATCATGCCAAAGAGAATTAAGACTACACACAGTAAAGAGTATTGTATTGACAGCAGTAAATAATCAGCAACTTTATTACTTTGTTATTTTCGTAAATTTTACTTTTAAAGCACTTCCAGTGTCGGTAGTGCTTTGTATGTATCACATTAACCCAACATTAAAATTGCACAATGTTAGCAAAAAACTGAACAATATTTTTACTGGTAATTAATTTTTATTCTAGTCTATGTGATTTTGATAGTTGCTTACGTTTCAACTTCAACTACAGTACATGCAAGAACAACGTACAAAAAAGCATTTGTGCAAAAGCGACTTATGTAAGTAAATGCATACCTGCAGATAGGTACCTATATGTAGGTGACTATTTTTTGTCACATGTTCTCAAGGTCATCACAACGTCAGTCATTTCAAGGGCAACTTTAAAAACGTGACTTTTTATATTTATTTAACATGTAAATAATACATTCAGTAATTCTTATAACATGCATCGTAATTGTAAAATCTTATTACCTATGTACTTATACTACTCGAGTTATAACTCGAGTTCAAGTACTTCTACATTTAAGTTATTGATCTCTTGTAACTCGCTTCCGGATTTCCCTCATTGGCCCATTAGGCCTGAAACTGTCGCCTTTTGCTTCGTGAGACCTAACATGTGCAGCCAGCACTTCCCTCTGCCGAAAAGCCTGGCCACACAGAACACAAACAAAAGGTCGTTCTCCAGTATGAATAAGATTGTGTCTTTTCAGAACATTCATCGAAACGAAAGTCTCTCCACAAACTTCACAAGTGTGGCGAATTCCAAGATGAACCTGCTTCTTGTGAACTCGTAAAGCTCCTCGCTGCCAGTAACTTTTCCCACACTCGTCGCATACATGAATCTTCCGATTGCCACTTTCATGGAAATCCCGCTCATGTGCCCTTAACATGGTTCTCGTAGCGTATCCTTTTTCGCAACCTTCCACTTTACACTTGAATGTCAAATTGATACCTGTGTGCTCCTTCAGATGATTTCTTAACCTGTCTGCAGATATAAATGTCTCACTGCAAAATTTACAAGGGAGAGGTTCCGCTCCATGATCTCTAATTTTGTGGTTTTGTAGTGAGCTTTTTGAAGCAAATTCTCGAGCATCCGCACACATCTCACATTTATATGAATACTTTTTCACATTTTTCGGAATAATGTGCGCAACTTCCGCTGAATGTTTTACTCGTAGATGATACTTTAAGTAGCGATGAGATGGATATTCGCTGCCACAGTATTGGCAAATATAAGCAGGCAGCTTTCCAAGACTGTGCGTATTGAAAAAATGTAGTCGAAGAAGTTCCATGCGCCGGAATCTGGAGGTCTCGTCGTCACAAATGTCGCAGGGGACTCCCGTTTCGTTGCGGTGATCATTTAGATGTTCTATTCGTGCTTCAACATTGTCAAACACGAAAGGGCATAGTCTGCACTTAAACGTTTCATTCACTTCAACTTGATGTGATTCAGTGAGATGATTCTCAATTTCTACCACGTTGATTTCTTCTTTGCAAATTGTACACTTTTGGGTGGTAACTGACCTCAAATTGTGATAAAAGATGTGACAGTCTAAAGTTTGCGATAGTGCAAACGCTTCAGTACACCCATCAATAGGACAGTTCAGTGTGACCTTCCCGTTAGCCTCCTCTTCATGAGTTCTCAAATGATTCAATAGTGTAATATTAGTAGCCATGGTTTCAAAATCACAATACTCGCATTTCTTTAGGCTCATTTTCCCATTAGTTTTAAGATTGGCTTTTTTACCGCAAGTCGTCTGTGATAGGTGCTTCTCCAATTTTAATTTACATGAGAACACGTAAGGACACCAGGAGTTCAGACATTTTGTAGCAAAGTCCTTTACATGACCTTGCATGTGCTCAAACATTTCAGAGATTGGGAATACGATTCCACAAAGGTCACATGATTGTTGCGTCCGAACTCCCATCGCAAGCGTAGTACCTTTTTTTCTAGTCCTTTTCGCCGTATTGCTGCCACTTTTGAGTTTTGCTTTCTTTATCTTCTCTCTTTTTGTATGTGCTGTCAATGAAAGTTTATCGTCTTTCTCTAAAATGGGATCCACGTCATCATCAACCGATCTCAGTAGGTCATCGAATGCCGACGGGGACCAACTTGGATCAAAGTCTTCTTCGCCAATATCCATCGTCATCTCCTCCTTAACTTTTGGCTGAAATTCTTTGTCGAATGGAAGAATATTAGTTGCATTCCAGTCATCTGAGAAATTAGAAAAAATATATAAAAAATATTAAAATGAAAAGATTCGCAGATTCGCTTCACACAAGAAAATAAACAGGTTTAGTAAACTAAACAGAAGGTTCACTGTAATTTTAGTTTTACTTTGCAAATTAATAGTTAAAAAATATTTCGTATACCTATTTGTGCTTTATGCGACAAGCCTGTTTCTGTAATGAGAAAGTGAAGATTTCTCACGAATGCGTACGTCATCACAATTTCCTTCCTCCCCACAGAAGTGGAGGATAGTTTCTCCTTAAACGCTTTCCATTTCCTGGAGGCAACCCGTGGGGATGGGGACAAAGTATCACTAATGGCTTGCTGAATTTTTCTCACTTGGTTTTTAATTAGGCATTGAACATGTGATAGCTGCTCGTGCAGATTTTGCAGTTCCCCAAAATGTTCATGGCATGTGTGGCATAACGGAGGCATTGTCACCTCCATTTTTGGAATCTTTGAGGATACTGATGTACTAGTATCATTTTCAAAGTAAATGCTCTTTGTTCCAGTGAAATAATGAAGAAGACGGAGTGGTTCAAAACATTTTACATCCTTTACGTTCCTGTAACCACCTGTGCCAGTAGGCTGAAGACAGAAGAGACACTGATTTTTTAAATCCAACTGAAAGCACTGCTCAACCTTACTTTCTTTCCGACGTTTTCTACTCTCTCCCATTTTCGCTGTTCTAACAGCTACGCAAACAGGAATTTGCTAATAGTAAGTTTGGGAATTAAAAAAAACTTTGATTTCGCACAAACACGAAGAAGAATCCAAAATCGGGAGAACTTCCTTCCTAAAGGTTTGTTTACAACAACAGAAAGCAGATGACCGACTCATTTTCTTACAGTATGAGCATACACGGAGATTGTACTAGGCATAGGAAGCCATTGCCCCCTCCGTAGTTGCCGGTTTGTTGTCATTCCGACATCCTACTACGAAATATACTACCGTACTGAACGAATATTATGCTGCTGGATGCTGGATTGGATGTGTAATACTATGACCATAGTTGTTTAATAGTCTACTATCTATGCACTATGCTATGACTGTTTGCTCCACAACATTGTACAGGTGACAAGGGTGTGCACTGTGTAGTATGAATATGAACAACAGATGAGAGAATTTTCCCGTTTAGTTTTTACTGTCAAAACGCCATCATAATATGCCACTTTGTTCCGCTATGACTTGTGACATTCAGCATCTGTATGGTTTGGCATTTGAGCTTATCCTAGTCAATACGATATTCACAATGAAAATACTAGTACTACAACTACTAACTACATCCACATGTAAGTAAAGTAGGTCATTTGGAATTGGATATTTGTAATGTATTGTTTTTAAATAAACTCAATTTAAGATTGAACATTTACATATCAAGGCACATAATTTTGTATGAAAATGAACATGCTACATGATATACTGAGCATGATGTTGAATGTAGAGAGAGTTTAGCGATATAACACTACTGTGGTGTGGTCTGGATTTTGAGCAGTTATGCTTTAGCCTACGTGGACTGACCTTGAATGGCTTGAATCGAATGTTAGCAAAAAAAGTGAAAGCTGAGTAAAGCCATTCTCCATTCAACATTTACACAAAGTGTAACAAGTTTCGATGATGATGGCACCAGATGACTGATGATGGGAGTCGAGTCCGTGCAAAAACACGTTCATTTTTTCATACAGTATATAACCCGTACGTTAGAATGGTGTACATAGACATTTTTTGCACATCTTGGTCTCTGGTAGGTGACATTCGAAAACGTCAACAATAAACCAGTTGCTTGCTTGCACCTTTATCAGTTAGAGTACGGTTATTTTTAATTTGGAAAAATTGCATACTTTGTAGACAAAGCCCCTTTGTTTTTTAATAAAACAAGTAATAAAAGTTATCGCAAAAAATTTTCGAAATCAGGTTGAATAATATGTAACTTGGCGGGACGTCTCAATCATTATGAACGTTTTAGAAGATTACCTTTTTGAATCAGTTCGCAGAGGAGATCTGAAAAGCACCGAAACTGCTCTGAGTGATATAAATTTTCTCAAATATTTGGAGGATTTTGACAACTTACCGGCTTCTACCCGGTATCTGTTGCATATTTGTGTGGAGAATACTCACGAAAACACCGATGAAGAGATTAAAGACAGAATTAAGATTGTGAACAAAATTCACCAAGTAAGCTCATCTTTCTTGGAATGGAGGAATGAGCATCAACAAACTCCCTTGATTTGTAACCACATTCATTCTAAGCTCCTCCTGGAGCTAATAAAATTAGGAGCTGACGTTCTCGCTCAGGACTTGGGCTGCAAAAACACAGTTTTTCACGAAAGTATTTTGGAGTGTTCCAATCAGGACTACCACGAGCTTATTACTAGTGTTCCTAAAGATATTTTAGGAAAACTAGTTCACGTTACAAATTATCATAAGCAAACGCCTTTAGCGCGTCTTGTCCATTTCATGGACCCACTTCCTGAAACCCTCAGTGTATTCAAATCCGCTGGAGCAAATTTTAGTCAGTCTGACATCGGTGGAATTTCTATTCTGGCAATGGCAACGCTGTTTGGACGGAGCACAAACACATTAGCAAAATTGATTGAATGCGGTGCAAGTGTATTTACGCGTGACCTGTATGGAAATAATCTTCTCCATTCGGTTGTCGATTTCGATAAGTATTTGTTGCCCACAATGACACCTGAGCAGCATCTAAATCTCATCAGGGCAATTCCATTGGAAAGTTTAAAATCGTTAGTGAAAATGACAAATATGAGTGGGAATACTCCCCTTGGTGGCATTCTCCACTTTAGAGATCCCTCCACAGAAGTCATCGACGCCTTTCGGGAAGCAGAAGCGGACTTTAATCACACTAATAGCAAGGGAGAAACAATACTGATAATTGCTATCAAAAATGGAAGAGACGGGAGTACGATCCGGAAGCTAATAGACTGCGGAGCAAGTGTACATTATAGGCAAGGATGGGAGCGCAGAAATCTACTTCATTATGCTTCGTCAGTGGGGAATTGTGAAGCAGTTGAACTTTTTGTGAAAGAGTTTGGCTTTAACATTTTTGATAAAACTTGGAGTTGGAAGACGCCCTTAGACTACGCCACGGAATATGAAAAGAGATATGGAAAAGGGGATATATGTGCAGTTATTAAAAAGCTTGGTGGAGAGAAATTCAATGGACAAAACATGATTGGATGAACAGTATTTAATTTAGGTACTTTTCATTTAAAAGTATGGATTTTAAGATTTTAAAAGTACACGTAGTGTTTAATATACTAATGTACTCTTCTATGTAATTAGGTACATAGTTTTAAGAAATTAATTCTAGCTTAATAAAAATCAGTTTAAAATTTAGAAAACGAAGAAAATTCCTGCTATGGTGCACTTTTAAGTTGAAAAATTGTTACTGTGTACGTTACAACCATCCCAATCATCTGAAGCAATAAAAGGCACCGGTATAATACCCATTTAGGGAGCAATGATACTACTTATGCACCTATGCTCAATATTTTCGAAGTCGAATCTCATCGTATTTAATCGTATGAAAACTTACCGATCCAAAGGATTCATGCGTCATTTTGAAAAATTTGCAGGATACAGAAAGGCCATCAAGCTGAATTCTGTTTAGTAGACAAATATAATCCAGGGTATCTTCCAAGACTTTTGTAGTACTGTTATTAATATTTTTGTGGAGTGTCCATAACCGATCTTTCATTATGGACTTTATCTGTGACAAAAATAAAGTGCTGGAAAAACATATATTGTATTTCAAATACTAAATAAGACTTTTTGAATTTGCGTTCTACCTGTTGGTGAATATTGGACATAATTGTCCATCCACAAACGGTAACAGAAACGTTAAACGCGGTTTGAACAATATGATGAGTTTTATTGTCGATCAGCGTATTAAAAAAGTAGGCAAAAAACCCCACATCTGACACGTAAAATGCAGGTAGGAAGAAAACGAGAATGGAATTTACAGTTTTAATAATATTTCGCAAATTTTCATATTCTTTAATTGCCTGTGAAATATGAAACAGAAGCAAATTAACGGAGATAATTAGCTGCCACTAACTAGTCATAATAAGCATACTGTACTTACCTCTGCAAATGTGGATGATTGTAATAACTTGCCTCTAAAATGTTTCCAAACTTGCATTAACGTAATTACTAAAGAGATGACTAGGACGATTTGTGAAATGTAAAATATGTGCAATACGTTGTCAATCAGGATTATTACAGATTTTAGAACATAGTGCACTTCATTACCAATACTTAGAGTTTTCGGGCTAAACGGAAGTAGTCTGAATAGGAAAGTGAAGCTGTTCTCTAGTAGTGTTGACTGCAATTGCATTGCTTGGTTTACGTTTGGAACTACAGCTTGGACTGCCAGCGCCAATCCAACTACAGGCACAAACTGTAATATGGGGCAAAGTAAGATATAATTCGTTATTCCGGTAATAATGTAATTTTGATGCAATACGATGAGATCTAATGAAATGTCGGCTTCAAAATTAACAAGCATATCTTTTTACATTGGAACAATTTTTTTAAAATTGAAAATGGTAAGTCCGCAATTATAAAAACAAAACACTTTCGTTTCTTTGAAACTGCATAAACTAGATTGATTTAAAGTTGTTATAGGAGTTATCGTAACTCTTACCGGTATCTTGGAAGACTTGCTGAATGGATACGTGTAATTCACCAATTTTAGACAGAGCTCTTGCCGCCGCCAAAGGAAGTCAATCATTATGAAAGTGATAGCTAATGTTGTTCCAGCGTGAACAACAGTAATAATATGATACACATCTTTATTACTATTTCCTCGCAAAAATTCAATTGTATTTCTCAGCACACAAATTACCCGTAGAAGTACGAGGGTGTGCAAAATAGCGCAACAAATCTGGAATACATTGAAGATGGGTAATGTAAGGAACGTTATGAAAATACCATTTTAAGTAGAATAAGCCGAATTTAAATTATTACACTAGTTTAAGAAAAGCAACAATAAAGTGATCTTATTAGACCAAATAACGTACTTTCCGTAATCGCGAAGTGTTCAGATGAAACAAAAGGGTCTCTCCGTTCCAAATAATATAGTAAGGCGATAATCCAATAACCGCAAAGCCATTGATGGCATACACGATGTGTGAACAACCTCTGGTTTGTTTTTTATGGGAATGAAAACGGACAGGAAAAGATGGCAACATTCTATTTCGGAACGTTAAAGCAGATATGTACATCACTGGTAAAATTTACGGTAAAGCACTAAAGCAAGTAGAGTAACAGTTATTTATGCGATAGGTTTGGTGCTATGCAGGATTGGACTAAATCAAGAACAGTGCCGTATGGAAAAAAAATTTCGGTTTTATTGAAAAAGTGAAAGTAATAAAGGTGTGTCTGAATACAATTTTGGAAGTTACAAAAAAATATGCAAACCTATTTGTATTTCCACGAAAAATGTTATTGCGTCAGTACGAAATGCTTTTATAATTTAAAGCTGTCAGTTTCCACTTTGCTAATGGCTCGATTAGGTCATGGAAGTATGCAAACGTATATGGGTATGTATGTATTAAGCTAACATTGAATTGAGTGTGACTGCTTGCTACAAAGTATTTTCTGTATCCTAACACAATAAAATTAAAGGCTGTGCTTTCGAGTACGAAAGCAGTTTGCAGTTTGTAGAATACAAGAAAATTTTCTTTTATTCAGTAAATGCCGCCAGTAAAATATGCCTGGTTTATTAATAAGCCCTGACCAAGAATATGAACTTGCGTTGCCGTGCATAGTAGTGGTTAGTATTCCTTTACTAAACCGAAAAATAATATAAAAGTCACGAATGAAGGAATAAGAAATGCTAAGAAAAAATGGCATCTGCTTCCAATTTTGAATTTTCATGAATATTATCCAATTGAAACGCAGCTTCCAAAGAAACAGATTTCAAATCCATTCTCAGTTCCAATACTAACTCCTGTTCCAATAACCTTGAATCCTGTCTTTCTTGGGCCAAAGTCGAAGCCTGAGCTAGCACTCAGTCCAACCTTTCCTCCTATAGACATTGCCCCCTGTCCCACTTTTCCGCCTGCTTCGGCAAGTGTTGCTTCTGCTCCGAATCCTAGTCCGTGTTGTCCAGCATTAGCTGAGAAATTTTTAAAAATTAATGAGTTAATTTTTAATATCCAAGCCACCAGGAATATCAAAGCTACTGTTTACTCATTTCCACTAATAACGAAAGACTCTTCTTCTCCAATTTTTTGTTTTTGGCGAAGAACAGAATTATATAAAATTAATTCATACCTCCTGCACCAACTTTTAATGCCGTGGCTCCCCCACGCACCCATCCACCTGCAGTGGTCCCATTGATGTGAGCCACATGGGTACTAGCAGACGCATCCACACCGTACGGTGCCCCGTAGCTGACTTCTATACCGATAAAACAGAAGACTAGGAAAATTCCTAAAGCCCTTCTGCCTGAACAACTCAAAAAATCCATTTCAGATTGCTGCTGTATGTAGGTAATAATTTATGTAAAATACTTCACGAGTCCAACAACTGGCAATCAACTTTTGTTGGTGAATTCAGTTAAGAAAAAATTTCTAACGGAACTGTGAGAAAAGACAAAATTGACTTCGATATTTATACTTTTCCTAAATATCTACTTTGGACTCTGGAGAACTACATCCTACATTGCCCTGTCAAATTTTTTAGAGAAAAATATTTATCTCTTTACCTATATAACTAGGTATACTTTTTAAACAGTTAGGAAATTTCATAAAATATAGGAGCTGCTATTTAAACGCGCTTTCATTTTATCGTTTACTTGTTAGCTTCATGAAATAATATTGCTATGCTAGTATATGCAGTTATTTTAGGACTACAGCTACACTGTGAAGCCAATTAATAGCTGGACTTTTCTTGGAAACGAGTGTAAATTTTCATGGAAAAATTTGGAAGCTGGGTTTCCAAAGTGAACTTCATTCATTATTTGTATTTTTTCATGGAATCTAATTAAGTAATAATCTCAAGAAATCTTCCTGTACGAGGAGGAGTAGTCTTTCACTAGATGCTTTGCAACTTGTCAAGTTAAAGTTCTACGCAATTTTTATCATTCATCACTACCCAATTCCACTTGTATTTTATACAAGGAGAACGAGCGAATCTTAAAGATTATATTTGACCTCTGTGATCTTTCGTACTGGACGTGTAGACAAAGACAGGTCTTACGGCTTAAACAATTGATAGCGTTTTTAAATAAATAAATGAATGAAACTTTCTTGGTAGCTTTAGTCACGCTTGCAGTGATTCCTGGTAGAAATAGTTTTAGATTTTCTTTGAAATCGTATGAAACGTGGAAATATATCTGGTCCTACAGTGTACGAAAATCAAGATATTTTCAGTGTACAGGAAGATGTTTATTAAAAAGACTAGACTTATAAAAGGCAAAGAAGTTTCAAGTTTTTCTTTCATTGTTGCCTTAAAAGTACTAGCCACTAGGTTTAATTAAGCAATAAGTATAATATTTGGAATTTTATCAAACATCAGTCCACAATGTATTTCCAGACGTATACAAACCAAAGAACATCCGGAGCTGTTCTAATTTTCGTTTTTGTCCTTGGTGGACTCGCCGACGGAGCCCCCAAGCCGTACCTGGAGGAATGTAAGTAGTAAATAAAAATATTACAAAGCTTTAAATGTATGAAAATTTACAGAAAGTTTATTTTTGTAGCATGGAATACAGCCGATAGAAATGGTTGTTACGATATTTCATGCCGACGTACTAACTACGGTACCCTGGGACATCGTAATAATCTGGCATCAGCCTCTTCTGTTAAAGGCTACAGCAGGGGCATACTCCAATTCTGATGGTGCTGGAGCGTCTGCTAGTGCTCATGTAGCTCATGCAACAGGAAGAGCAGCCGATGGTTGGGTTGCAGGAGAAGTCAATGCTCTGAAAGTTGGGGCAGGAGGTATCGATTTGAAGATTTCATTGAATCCATTAATTGAAATTGGTGTTTTGAATGAGAATACTGAATCACTATATTTGACTTATTTTAGCCGATATTGGAAGCCATGGTGGAAGTATTGGGGTAGATGCTACTCTTGGTGAGGCTGGTGGGAAAGTTGGTAAAGGGGCGTTGTCTGTCGGAGGGAAAGTTGGATTAAGTGCTAGCACAGGCATCGACATTAGTGCACGGAGAACGGGAATTAAAGTTATTGGAACGGGCGTTAGTTTCGGATCTGAAGATGGATTAGAATTTTGCTTTTTTGGAAGCTGTATTTCAATTGGATAAATCAACAATAGTCTTAAAATTGTCTGATGTGTTATTGATGAAGCAATTAGTATTTCTTCTATTGCCATCAAAATATCCACAAATTCTCTTCACTGATACTAACTGTATATGTTTACAGCCCCTAGTGTATAAACGGTACATAGTTTTAGTGTTATTCAATATTGAATTTAAATAAAGTCACTGTTTATGCAGCTAAATTTGAAGGAGTTTGATCTTTTTCCAATTATACTCTTGTGCTGTTCTGTTTCACACCGTTTTCATGATGTATTTTCTTTGCATACAGCAGTTTTCGAAAGCAAATTAAATGCATGACGATATGATAGCGTAAAAACATAATTTTACAAATTAAAAAGGCGAATGTGTTGTGGATGTGCAAATACAACATTGTGATCATTGTGTATAAGCGGTTGGGCTGGGGTTGAAGGCGAAGGGTGAAATATCACAAGGGACAACGATTGCATTTTTATGGCTTTTTCGTATGAAGCAATTAAGTTGACGATAGCATTTCAACATTTATTGTCATGCCGGTTACTATGAAATGACATTATTCACGTTGTTTCTAAGGAAATAATAGGATTTGATACAAGGTAAGGTGCTCAATGTTTAAAGTTTCCAATAGTGCAGAAAAATGAATAATTTAAATTTTAAAGATTTGCTAAAATATTAGACCAATTGCAAAGTACAGTTGCTATCAACATACACATGGAAATACCTAAAATGTGGTTTTTTAGACTTATAAAATACTTTTTAAATTTTTTTATTTCTGTTATGGTTCCAAAGTACACCAACTATTTTCTAATAAAAGGCCAATTGTTGATAAAAACAAATTGGGATAAAGACGAGGTCGTCCCTGTTCAGAAAATGTTGGCTGTTAAGACTCTCCATCTGTGGAGCTAGGGTTTCTTGTTGTGTCCATGGCCGTCCTTGTCATTGTGGCCCGCTCCACCACCAGCACCTCCGCCACTGCCTCCAGCTGCGCCGCCACCACCACCGCCACCACCCTGTAACCAATAAGACATTACATTATTTAGTCGTGGAATATTTTTAGATTCTTGTCGCTTTCCTGTAAGTTTTAAAATGTTTCTTACAGCTGCTGCAACCGCAATTATTGTGGCAATCACAGCCAGGATATGTAAGACCCTCATGGCTCTTTTTGGCAGTTCAATAAATCCTCGGATATGAGTTTTTAGCTTTAGTCACCAATTTACTTGGCAAAGGAAGAAAGTTGATTGATGCCTTCTGTCAGAAAAGCGGCCCTCTTTTATACCCGGCAAAATGCACAGGCGAGATACGGGACGTGCTCCGCAATGTTAAAATGTTTACTTCGATTTTTAATTGGGTCACTTTCAAAATTATTCAGAACAGTAGTAATTTAAATGATATTGTATGAAAAGTTAGGTCAACCTATACAATGGACGTTTAAAACGAAAAAACCATGCCGAAATCATTTTACAATTATTTTCGGAATACATACCAGGAAAATGAAATTTTCAAGATATAGTTCAGCTTCAATCGTAGAATTGTTTAATATGAAAATGAGGTCAGAATGTGGTGTGAGTAGGCGGTCAATGATCACGGTTCTTCGACCTAAGAAAATTACACTCACCCATCAAGCATTCTTTGACTTAGCCTCTATAGTTCAATTATCGGTTCCAAAGTATATTTTTCAAAACGCTAAACTGTATAGTGTTATACGTACACGTAGTAGGTAATGAACCTGCTGAAGGCTTGATACTTAAAGTTTAAATTTCGTTTATCAATATAAAATGAAAAATAATCCGGATTTTGAATTATAATATGCTATAGAATGAATTATAATTCTACGTTATGCAGTATTATGATGGCATAGGTGTGGCTGTAAGGTTTCAAAACCCGCCTAATGGATAATATTTCATAAGCGTTAAAAATGTTGCAAGGGTCCGTACATTTCTGCCAATGCCTAACTTGAGGTACAAAATATTCATGATCTTTTCTTGGGGTAAAATGAGACAAAAATATTTTCATAGCTTGGGAAATTTTTTGCGACAAATTGCGGAAACATAAGTATTTAGCTTGGTAGAACTGTCTGCAAACGAATAGGGACATGTCAATGCACATGATTAATTGCAGTATTTATTTACTTCAAATTTTATTTAAATAATATTATGCCAATGTTGGTGCTACAATTCTTGTGTAAATTTAAAATAAAAATCTCTCCTTCTATGTTTATATCTAGAGCGGTAAAGCGGCATTGACAGCTTTCAAAGCGTTTGCCCTTCCGTGTCCGTACATGTTGTTGGGCCACACATTTGGCGGAGTGTTTCCGCATGTGTCCACTGTGGGAAGATCTCTCTCTGCTGTGCTATAAAGAATTTCTGTGATTTGTGTGTAGCTCAAATTCGGGTTCTTTGAGAGCA